>JADDOH010014690.1:0-36997 GCA_016648135.1 Agrypnia vestita | reverse complement strand
TTAAGTTACGAAATTAATATTTTAGTTTATTGCTTGTTGTTGTGCCTTTTGATATATGTATGTAGTCGTTTGCTGTGGTTGCATGCAATTGTTCAGAGCCTTAAATTGTTGCTTTTGCCATTGTGCTTTATTTCCCAAAACTTGGCTATTTCTAAATTCATTTATTATTGTGAGATCAGTATATTTCCCCCCTCCCTTCAAATGTATTGTAAGATAACTTTAACGGAGTCCAATGCAATTAATGATAATAAATCTTAAGCAACAAAATATGAATTCAGATTGTTAAATGACCTGTGTATATATAATAATATTTTTGTCAAACTTTATAAGATGTGGGTATGTAGTACGTTTCTTTTTCTAAATAACCAATAATAATCAGTTATGACAGTTTTTATAAATTGTTTTATTTCTATATTTTCCTTGTGTTAAAATTGTTAAGTATTACAGTGTTTATTTTAATTATGCTCTCGTGTTAATAATTGTGTGATCAGTTTCCTTTGTTAAGAAACTTTTATAGTCGCTTGCTCCCTTAAGTTTCGACTTAAAAAGTAGAAGACGTTTTAGAAAATGTTCTCACTTTCTTTGTATTGAAGTTGGCCTAAGTATACTATTTATGCATGTTTAAAATGTTACATTCTTTGACAGACACGGACATTTTGTAGGCTGTGAGTGGAAGGGTACGGAGGTGAATATGTATTGGAAAAAGAGAGCTTATGAAAACTATTAGAGGTGTATTTAAGGTATTCTAAATTATAGTTGAAATTCATGTTGTACGGCACTTGAATACAAATTTAAATGTACCTCGACAGATGAACCCTATTTTCAGAACGATTGACCATATTAATTACAGAGTGCCAAAATTGCCGAACATTCAGCGGACTGACAGTATTTTTTTAACATTCAAACTGTGTGGAGAATTAACCATCTTACCTGAGAATGTGTATGTCGTATATCAAGTTCAAGTTATCAAAAGTGAGTTTTTTTTTCTGCATTTTGGCACTCTGCAGTGTAGTAGCGGTTTTTCTTATTAAGTAATAATCACTGACCTTCTACCGTAAACCAAGGAGACCCTTTAGTGTATGTAAGTTATTGATACCTGCCTAAGCAATTTTTATGAAATAAATAAGAGAAATTATGTATCATCTATGATATAAATATAATATTATTATGTATTCTAATAATATTTCTGAATAAATATTATTCATGTATGTCTTTGTTTTATTAAAATTAACCCATTGAACATTGCTTAACTTATTACGCTATTCTTATTCTTATGTTTACACGCAGGTATAGAAATGCCACATTTTTCTGACCTGACATACCACTCTCGCCTCGTTCACTTCTGTACATCTTCTCACTCACTCGTCAATTAATTATTTATTTCTAATGGGGCCTTCTGTGTTTCTTCTTTTTTGTGGGCTTTATTGTCAACCATTATTTGTCCACTGCTGGATGAAGCCTTACATCATTTTGTTTCATGGATACCATTTAGGAATAGTTTTTGTCCAACGATTATATCTGTGCCTTAAAATTTGACACGTCCATTGCATTACATTTTTTAGTAGCGACTTCATTTTGTTTGGTCTGCGCTTTAACCCATATATTTCATTCTCTGTGTGGAGTTTCTGAGTTACCATAATATATTTACCAATCAATGACCCTTCTTTTTAGACATAGTGGTGTGTTACTTTTAATTAACGTCTTCATTCCTTCTTACACACTCCAGCTTTGTTCTAGTCTTCCTTGTTATTTTCCTCCTAAAGCTATGTGTCTGAAGAGTTGACTTATACTAGCTTTATATATGAGAGAACCTATTGCCCAGTCTGCAATTTTTATTATTTTTTTACGTAGTTATTTTTTGTGACTGAATAACCCTGAAGAATACTTTACGTATATTTTTAACTGGGCAGTTTTGCTATTAAACAAGATTTCATGACGTATGCAAGAGAAATTACGTTCCTTTTCTCAGGTGAAGTATGCAAAATATGCCAAGAGACTGAAAAAAGTGATAGATATGTAAGTAGTCTTTACCAAAATTATATAATTTAAATAGCGTGTTGTGACACAATAAACGTAGAGTACAATTTTTGTAGTACGTAGTTTATAACAAGTGACTGTTAATTTGGTTAAAATATACATATTTTAAAACTTGGCCTCTGTGATAGATAGATGGAGGATGATGCAATGTGTCCTGATAAAAAATGATAAATAATATGAAAAACTCGGAAAAAAATTATCTCTGTCACCGACTACCGTATCATTATTATTATCAAATCGGGATTAATATATTTTATCTATATGAATAGTGTCTTATCTATTGCGTCCCCTTGTGATATGGATAAATAAATACACATAAAAATATCGCAGCAAAATTGAAAAATTTTGTGACTTAAATTGTAAATAAATAATTATTTGAGACACCCTTTCCCATGATTGATTGATTGATTGACAGTGAAACATCCTGAGGGAGGCATAAAGAAAAATGTCGTCTATGAATACGAAAGAGAAAAATGAGCAACTGGTGAGTAATAGCATGGAATATTAGCGGTGATGAAAGGAAAAATAAACTACATTTTGCATTTTTATGAAATTATTTTGTTTTGTAGAGTTTATTTAGGCGAGTTGAACACAGCCTGTATTATCCAAATCATACTTCAAATAATGAAGTTATG
The DNA here is from genome assembly GCA_016648135.1 of Agrypnia vestita. NCBI lineage: Eukaryota > Metazoa > Arthropoda > Insecta > Trichoptera > Phryganeidae > Agrypnia > Agrypnia vestita. The sequence goes on along the minus strand of JADDOH010014690.1, from coordinate 34,325 downwards.
ACTGTCGAAACGCTCGAGCTTACACTTGCAGCAACTCCCAAAGAGAATAAAATCATTCTGTCGGACAAACTTGCAATCAGCGTGAATTATACGTGAGGAATCATGTTGCGCTGTACCTGTACTTAGCGTGACTTTTAAAACGTGTGGTGTCTGTTTGTACCGAAAGAATTTATTTTCACTGTCGATTTTCTTCACCTGGTGTGCCCTAGATGTAAAAAAAGTTGGGCAAAAAGATAAGATAAGAACAGTCTGGTCGCATTTTTTACATCATGCAGTTTTTTATACCTCAACAGTTACTAAAAAAATGAAAATTACCTAGGGAGCGTTCGTAAACTACATGACCTTATCACGGGGGAGGTATTAGGTATATATAAAAAAAATATGATTGGATAGAATGCTTTGCTGGGCTACGTGAGGGCAGGTGTCATAGCTGAGCAATGCGATTTTTCATTTTTTTAATTTTAAAAATAGTTTTGGCAAGAGATAACAGCACAAAATGTCTTCTAGAATTAATAGGGAAAAAACTATGTTCCACTCGAGATGGGGTCGAGGCAAAAGCCACATTAGGGCTACATGGAGGGAGGGAGGGGTTCAAAATGGAACCAGGTGGTTTATGGACGCTCCCCCATGATAGAAAACAAAAATAAACCAAAAATGCTACAATTGCAGATTTCCTCTTCAAAATCACGAGTCTTTTCATATTTTATAAACTAACGACGTCAACATGAGCTATAAGAAGATTCAAAACATTTTGTATATTATAAACAATCCATACAATAATTAACGCAAAAAATCTAATGAATTTAATTAGTGCACTCATGGTTATACGTGTATATACATCGCCTATGATATTACCGGTATTAGCTTTGGTATGTCATCTCATTCTGTTATTGTCTACTTTTTTTAAATATGGAGTAAAGAGTAAGAAAGGGAAATATGTTTTTTCTCAGAGTCACAAAACTTCTCAGCGGTTGTTACCCACACATGTTTATGTGTAAGTGTACAGTTGTACAGTTCACTGTTATTTCTAACACTCCTGTTCCAGAAGGGGGCACAACTTAACCCCAAAAATCTTAATTTTAAAATTATTTAATAATTATAGATGATATTGAGCTGGTATTATTTTGTCCTCATAAATAAACCCAAAGATACACATTATAATTCAATTTTAATATTAAAGAAAATTAAATGATAATGTGTAGTAAGACAGTCAAAAGTTGAAAAATTATTAAACAATTAATTACAGTTTGAAGACTACAAAGTGTACACTACAATTGTAGTAAAAACTACTTGAAGTGAAGTAATTGTAGTACTACGAAATGAAGTGAAGTGAAGTAAATGAAGTGAAGTAATTGTAATAATAATGAAGTGAAGTAGAAGTAAATTTTTAAATAAAGTGAAGTAATGAAATGAAGTAATTCTGAAGTAAATTTTTAAATGAAATGAAGTATTTTTTTCCCAAAAAAAAAAAAAAAAGGTCAACGACGAAAATATTTTAATAAATGACGATATTTTCTCCAAAGTAACATTTAGCGACCTAAAAAAAAAATCTTCGTTCGATTCCAAAAAAATTAAAAATTTCAAACCATGGGGATGGTTTTTACCCATCCCTATTTTAAATCCACATTTAAGGCTTGACGTCACGTAGACGAAATGACAGCTGCGGTAGGGATGGGTAAATGAAAAAAATATCGATATATATCGAATCGATATTTTTAAAAAGTATCGAAAATAATCGATATATATCGATATTTTTCGATATTATTTTTTCCAAAAATGTAGCAGAAGGGAAAAAAGTTCTTGGCGACCACCAAAAAAAAAGGTCGCCAGGAAAAATATATCGATATATTGAAAAAAATATCGATATATCGGAAAAAAATATCGATATATCGGAAAAAATATCGGTATATCGGAAAAACTCGAAAAAAAATCGATATTTGATATATCGCGAAAAAAAATTTCGACGATAAATATCGATATTTTTACCCATCCCTAAGCTGCGGGCGTTTTTGCGCGAAATTAAAAATATGCACATGAGAATGCAATTATTTGCGTAAAAACTTAGTTAATAACTGAAATAATGTTATTTTCGGTAATAGTAGACGTGTACAGTAACCGGCAAACATCTTGAAATTTTACGGTGTAGTGGGGGGAAGTTTGCGCATATAGTCCGTCCAACTTATCTGGAGAATAAAGGAGGGCGTCCCAATCGTTGTGGTACTGCCGATAGTCTAAAAATTATCTCATTTGTAGGGAATTTTTTGCAAATTCGTTTTTTCTTAAATTAGTTATTAAGCAGTATACGACACGATAAAAAACAAAAAATGTAAACTAACGTACAAATAAATTTATCAAAATATACATTCGTAAAATACACAACGTCACAAAATGGCGTTTTTTCAAAATCAAAGAAAAATACAATTTTTAGGAAAAAAAACCAAACAATAATAATTCTTTTAGGCCGGCGCCACATTACGCAGATCTTCCGCCGCGTCTTTTCCGTTGCGCCAAATCGGCAAAGCAAATAGATCGACCGATCATCCGCGTAGTGTGTTTAATAAGCGCATATTGTATGGAAAGAAATGTAGCGATGTTCCACGACAGAAGAGACGCGGCGGAAGATCCGCGCAGTGTGGCGCCGGTTTTATTCGGTGTCTCATACCTAATGATCATGACCACCATGTTTAACTCAGTAACACGTAAGGATATCAATCGGTTTAGGGCCGTTGTATCAACTTGGTTTATAGTAATCTTTCGTTCAAAGCATAGATATTTTGCATTTTCCACCGATCAAACGACTCGCTCTCGAAAAAATCTATGCTTTAAATGAACTATTGCTATAAAGTAAGTTGATGCAACCAGTCTTTAATGTGCATAAATAAAAAAGTTTATTTTTGAAAAAAGATGTTTCTACAAATGAACTCGTTAATTAATTATGTAATAAAAAATATAAATAATAAAAATTCTATGTAAAAAATTATCGAATAAAATATGTTCTAAAACTTTTCTCATCTTACGGCTTCTAAATCAATTTTTCCACTTATCCTTGTTCTTTTTTTTCCGGGTGTAGATATTTTAATGCCTATTTCCACGGCCACTTTACCTTCTTTAACTATTTTGTAAATTGCCGATTCAGAAATACCTGAAGAAATTGTATAATAGTAAAATAAAAAACTAAGTATGGGAAAATCATTATAACTGCATGGCAGCACTAACCTGAAGTGGCGGCAATAAGTCTATGAACAAAATCAAACGGTATAATTGGGGCTTTTAGACGTTGTTCCTCTTCAAAAAACGTGTGCATTTTCAAGATTATTTCCCGAACACTGCTTTTAATGGTTTTTGGCATGGTGACAATCTAAATTTTTCTTTAAAAACTATCGAAACAGTCGTGAACCCCTCTGTAAACAAAGTCTGTCAAAGGTCTGTCAGCTGTAGATAATCCAATATGGCGTCGTTAGTTCCAAATTTGGCCATTCTTCAGATAAGTTAGACGGACTATATACCATTCCACCAAAGAGACCCAAATTTTGTCTTCTGCGCATTCCCCCACCACGCCATAGAATTTCAAGAAGTCTGCCGGCAACTGTACCTACAATATAGAATGATATTCCAAAATCTGTCATCATACCTATGCTCGCACTCGCATGAGCGCACTCGTCGAATGTGTGAACGGTAGTTCGTGTTCAACAAGCCTCGACCAGTCTCGACGGGCGGCGAGACGAGGCCCGAGCGCGTACGTTTAAAATAAGTACCCGGTTAAAATTTCGTTTGGTAACAAGCATTTGCTCAGTTATTTAAACCGATATATTATCCAGAATATATCCAAATGCTTGTATATAATCAAATTCCGATGGTTAATAGATATATTAGAGGCTGAAAAACTATTATTCAGGAAAATACTTTAAAACAGCGAGTGCGAACCTATGACACGCGTGTCAAAGGCGACACTCTACAACGTTTTGGGTCAGCGGTCACCAAAGTGGTGGTCCGCGAGAAAATTTTTCTCAATATATGTAACACTAAAAAATCTAATTAGTGGTCCACGGGGTTTAAAATTATGAATTTAGTGATCCGCGAGTATTCCATGGACATTGATGGCCAAATTTTCAGTAGGTATTTGAGGCAACCAATAAAAAAACAAAAATGTTTAGATTTATTATATAGAGTAGCTTGTTGGTCCTGTGGTTAGGACACTCGCCTCGTGATCCAAAGATTGCGGGTTCGAACCTCACTCCAGACTAGCAAGTTAGTCCTATTTTCATAGCACAAGCGTTTAGCTTAGTTTGAAAATAGTAAGAATATTGATGTGACACGTATTCCGTGTTCGCATCTCTATTTAAAAAAAAATATATATTTCATGCCCTGAAAACGATATAACCAAGTAGCCAGTGAGAGAATACAGTAAAATCCCGTTAGTTCGAGCCCCGATAGTTCGAAATTTGTCAAACCTACAAGACCCAAAATGTTAATTTTATAGTTAATTGACCCGTTAATTCGTATTTAGAAATAATTTTAGACCCTTAATCAAGCCATAAATCAATACATTTAAGTTCACATAATTCGAAATTATTTGAAATTTGACAAAATTAAAAAAAACGATTTTTTCGCAAGTGAGAGTTTGAGAACATGAAATATGTAAATATCGGGCATTTAAGTAATAGATATTACGCGATCTTTGTATAATAATTGCACAATAAATATTGTGTTTTCGAAATGGTTTCTTAAAATATGCAAAAAACTGACTTTTTTCACAAAATTAATGGCTTTTTCATGAGTTTTACGATTTTTGGCGAATTTCGCAATTGCATCGCGAATTTTTTTTGCACCTTGAATTTCGAATTAACAGGTTTCGGCATAATTCGAAATATTTTTTTAGGTCCCTTGAATTTCGAATTAACATGGTTCTACTGTATATTCCCAATTTCAGGAAATTTTATAACAAGAATAAGAACAATATTAAGTTACCAGCTCTAACCCTTAAAAAATGGCGTAGGTACTTTTATTAAGTATTTTAGCCACCAGTTAAGGCTATGAGAACAGCGCTCTCTAGAGTAGCGTAGCGTCTTGATAACGTTAGTGATTATTAACCAGAGAATTATGTTTTTTTTGCTTCTTATCCCTCATTATTACTTGAGACATCTGATAGCGTTCGTGACGGAAATTATTACATATTGATTAATGATTAATACCAATGACATAGGTATGCGTTAAAGTAATGGATGCCCTTATTAATTTTAATTTTTTGAAATATTAAAAAAATCGTAAAGTCGATGTTCTATTTAATAACAATTTTGAAATTTTATAATAAATTTTTTGATAACGGAATGAAATCAGCTATTGGGTAGGAAGTTAGGAATGGACATTCGCAATTATTTTTATTGGGAAAGTTCAGTAGACATTTTCGTTTTTCGAAATATACTATTAATATATTTCCTAAGGAAAAATATTAAATGAAATAAAAATGTATAATTTATATTTTCGACGGTTTTAGCTATTTTAATTATTATCTATGAAGTATATTTAAATTTTTTATATTTTTGTTCAAAAATATTTTTTTAAAAATGGGATAATTGTACAGATCTTAATATTTTAGTTTTTTTTTTGTAAAAATTCAAAAATCGGTTCCACTGGTTTCTTGGGAATACTGAAATTCAAAAACGCATGTGTTACAAGGCAATTTACAGCTAAGTGATAATTTTACCCAGTGACGTCCATTAGAAATCTATCAACTAGTTTACTAAAATAATTTTAGTAACTCGTTGTATTCCCCCTCTATATATATTAAATGAATTCTTAATTATTATTACGTTACCCAACTACGTTAAGTATATATTTTTTTTGTTTTGAGGGCCTTGAGAGGGATTTCAAAAATGATTTTTTTCAGAAGTTGCTTTTTTTTTTAAATAATGTTCAATTTTAAACTATGTAATGCAATTATTTAAAGTATCATTAAAATGCATAGTTCAAATTTCAAATTGGTTTGATTGAATAGAGACACCAAGGCTGTGAGAATGGTATCGAAAGGAGAGTGACTGCGGGAAACAAAGTAAATGGTGCTCTTAATGTAATCAAGGCCAGTAAGAATCTGTCAAAGAAGCAAAACTAGTAGTATATAATGGCGTTCTAGTGCCAATTCTGATATTTGCAAGTGAAGCCTGGATTTGATAATAAAGGGAATGAAAGAAGACTGAAGTAGAAAGTAAACTCGGCATCAAAGAAGAAACGTATTTTCAAACTCAAATTTCAAATTTCGTTGTAAGACTGAAGTAAGCTAATTAAAGCTCTTTTAAATTTAAATTCTCTTCCCACTTCATCATCACTCTTGCCACTTCAACCTTTGCCAGCTCTCTCCAGTTCCGAAGCTCTAAGGCAGAGATGTCTTTGAGGACGTTGTCACTCCATCTTAATTTTGGCCTTCCTAAGCTCCTTCGCCCTATTGACTTTGAGTTCAGCAGGGACTTTGGTGCTTGATGCTCGGACATTCTCTCCACATGACCCAGCCACCGAAGTCATCCCAGTTTTATAAATTTTGTGACGTTTGGCTCCGTAATAGATTATATTATGGAGGTATATTGTCTTTATTATGGATAATTGTTGGCTCATTGTTGTAACATCTGTGCCAAAGTCCATTTTCTAGAACCGTTCCGAAGATACGCCTCAAAATTTTCCATTCAAAAACATCCAGTGCTCGCTCATTCCTCTCAATTAGTACCCACGTCTCAGCTGCGTACGTGAGCACTGGGCTAATAAGCGTTTTGTACACTAATATCTTGGTGTTTCTGGACAGCAGTCTGGATTTTATCTGCCTTTGTAGGCGGAAAAAGCAGCGATTTGCGCTCACTATGCGCTTCTGGATCTCGTCTGTAGTGTTATTGTTGCTTGTTATCAGGGATCCTAGGTATGTAAATCTTGGTACCGTTTCAAAATTTTGACTTCCACATGAGAGAGTTGGGATTTGTTGGGTGCATCCTACGGCCATGTATTTGGTCTTCTGCTCCCGCAAAAGGGTATAAATAATATAATATATCAAGAAAAAAATTTCAATATCGCGAATAACAAATCCGCGGATTTTGAGGGATTACCGTGTTATAAGAGAATGGCTCGCAAATATATACTATACATATAGCACGAAATGAAAATGATGATAAATATTTGCATTTTTTTTATTTTCGTCTAGAATAAAAACTTGACAAGCACGATGAAAGGGCTTGACACCAGAACACATTAGTGCACTCCTGACGTCTATCACGTAGTAAAGGGGCGTAATTGTGTACGGCGGATGGTGACGCGAACACTTCGAGCTTATGTGCAATCTGTGTTATTTTAGTGTGAGTAATACTGACGTGGTGCGCGTCTCTTGGAGGAAAGTTGCTTTTATATTTGTGCAGCTTATCCCTTCAAAATCAGTTTCTGTCGCCAGTTCCGCCGCGGAAGTGGTGCCGGTCAGTGCCGGTCTTGTGTTTCGTCGTTTCGTGGTCTTTGACAGTTTGTTTAGTTGGTATTTTGTATTTTTCGATTTCGCGGCTCCTACATGTCCCTGTCATCCAGAAGGTGACATTTGTGGGAAATTGTAATGTTTATATAAATTGACGTTTAGTTTATAAAACAAAGCTTAAAAATGTTTAATAGGAATTTAGTATTATTTATTAGTGTATTTCTCGGTTTATTGTACGTCACCGGTGGTTATTTCGGAACTGAATTGAAAGACAGTGAACCGTGTTTTTGCCAGGTATATTGATGTTTATAAATACGTAGTCTCATTATTAAAATGAAAAAGCAAGTTATTTAGTAAATGTGTCTCTTAAATACATTTCAGTCGTTTCAATTAATTCTGGTCTCTAAATAGACAGTTTTCATTAGTGATTTATGTTACAATTAATTTTTCAGTTAAAAGGAAATCTCGACGATTGTAGCTGTAATGTTGACACGGTGGATTATTTCAACAATGTGAAAGTTTTTCCAAGACTACAGAGTCTTCTATTAAAAGATTTCTTTCGATTTTACAAAGTGAACTTGAATAAGGTAAGATTTAATTACTGTTTAAACACAATTATTAATATTTTCATTTAAAAGTGCATGCTTTCATGCTCTCGAACATTCGACCCTGTTACGAAAAGTTTCTTTTCAATTCCACACGTTCTTTGGAATCATGCCAATATACTAAATTATATCAATTTGTTGAAAATTTATCAATATATCTTTCATTAATTGATTAATAATCAATAATACAGTAGTAGTTTCTAATACTGATGATAATTTATTTGATAAAAATATTTATTTTTTAAATCTATTTTTACCTTAACTTGTATTCATTTATTTTAAATTTACAAATAATCCATCACAAATTGAATGGATTTGATAGTACCACCATTGTGTATTAGATCCGTAGCCAGTAGTTTTCACGATTCCCCCGATTGTCTCTGATTTTTTTGATATTGTGGATTTCAATTGGAACTGAAGACCAAATACAAGGGCAAATGCAACATTTAAACCAATTGAGGGAAAAAAATTGTCATGAAAGAACATGATTCAACAAGTGATGAAGAATGCCAGATAAATTGTGTTGATGTAACAAAAGACAAAGATGCAACAAAAGTTCTTTCTGCATTCCATAAAAAATAATGTGTAATGTTTATTGCTCGCCACAATGATCACAGATGTTTTATTCATATTAGAATATATTGTAGAGTTAATATTTTATGACAAACAAACAAATAATATGTCATTATGGTGGTTCTGAGGATGTTTACTACCATTGTACCGTTGAGTGCATATTCATTTTTCAGGGGAATATACTCGATGCAACGAAAAATCTCTAGGTAACCATTATTTCTGCAAAATAAATCGTCATAATTTAACAATACGGTAACATAACCGATTCTACGGAACTAATTTTGATGTCAGTCTTGTCAATTTGTACAAACAGTTACTGTACCATATAAATTTTACCAATAATTTGAAAATTCAAAGCGTTCTGTTTCATAAAATAATAGTGCGATAGTGATTCATTCACCTATAAATATTTTTGTTATGTATCATTTGTAACACTAAATGTAAAAAATTCTTGTGACAGATTCATTCATTATGTATTGGGATGAATGATGGCAAGATATTTTACATGATGCATTGATGTTTCTGTGATGAATGCATTTTAATTTGCCCTAGCAAACATCTTTAAGGGGTACCACCTTGAAGCATCAAAAAACACATTCAAATTATTTTTTTTTAACATAACTACTATTGCACATAAAAAATTCTTTTTGTTATCATTGTTTACTGTATACATTGGTAAATATTTTTCATTAAAAAATATTTTTAAAATTAGAATTATAGAATATTAGCAGAGTTATGTACTGTTCCTCAAAGGTCCTACTCCGTGGCATGGGTAATTTTTGGTGATAATCATGTTGCCAGGGTTTGAGTGAAATTAAAAAGTTAATTATTTTCTTGTAAAATTATGTAATGTCTATGATGTAGCATATCAGAAAAAATTTGAATTATTTTTTGTACAAATGAGATTAGTTTGAAAATAATTTTCATTTAAAAAAAAATCGAAGTTAAAAATTCATAATAAGCAAATGGCGCATTTTATAAGAAAAAGTATACACTAAATCGTAGATAATGTTATTAGTAAGATGTGTGCAAAATTTGAACAAAATCGGTTTAGTGGTTTTTGAGAACACAAAAACGCAAAAGAATAATGTGATTCTTTCAAAAATTCACGTACCATGCTAGCTTCCCATTGCTATAACTCAGACAATGACTTATTAACTAAATTATTCTTAGAAATTCTACTTTTAAAAAAAAGAATTTTTGAATATGGTTATGTGGTTTAATTTCTTCCATTTAAGTTATGTTACTTTTTAATAATTACGTCAATGTTCAGGCATAAAAAATGCAGAGAAAAGCTAAAGTGTAAAAATACAGTTTATTGCAAATGGAGTTCAATATTAATCAAGCAATTTTCATTGATAACATGTATATTTTCATCTTTCTTTGTGCATCAGTAATTGCAGAGAGCGACAATATCGAATCCATCCACACTTCAAACTGTTGCATGTGTTTGCTATTCGACTTTGAGTAAGCTAGAAATGTAAGATCTTGTTATCTTCTGCACTTAAATATTATCACCACATTTTTACAATGTTTTGTATTTTGTTTGACCATGATATTTCTATTCATAGATAATACATACATATTTTTGTACAGTTGGTTCTGCTTTGGAGTCAGCAATTTATCAATCGTTATAAGCAAAATTGGCAAAATATAACTTAATCCATGACAAATTAGGCCCGGTTGTTTCAAGTTCGATCAAAGTAAGCGGTCGATTAAAGCATAGATTTTTACGAAAACGGATCATCTGATTGGTGGAGAACGTAAAAATCTATGCTTTAAAAGACCGCTTACTTTAATCCAACTTGAAACAACCGGGCCTTAGACTCTCAACAATGAAAATATTGTGCGCTACATTTATTGTTTTTGGAGCAATTAAAATTTTTTGGCAAGTGAGAACAGCAAATATGTCAATACGTACTTTGGCAATAGAAATGTCACGATCTTTGCATTAACATAATTAATATTGCATTTTCAAAATGATTTCTTTAGATATAAGCATAAATTTAACAAAATTAACGGTTTTTTCAAGAGTTTTACGATTTTTGTAAATTTCACAGTCACATCGCGATTTTTTTTTTGTACCTTACATTTCTGGGGTTCTGCATAATTCGAAATTATTTTTTTGGGTTCCTTGAATTTCGAATTAACGAGGTTCTACTGTACATGCTTTTATATGCTTTCTTTGCATACATTTGTAATCGATTTTTTTAACATCACCCATGCATTATCCAAATATTAAACACATTGTTTAGAAGTTTAAAATAAATTTTCAAACGGCGTGTTCTTTAGCTGTTTCTGCAGCTCTTGCTTGTGAATGATGTGATTATTAATTTTAATCGAAATAATGACCGAATCATGTCAAAAATGATTTAATAATGTACACTCATCCTCTTTAGGTAAATGTTGAATGTTTCAGAGCTCTAGCTTCTCGAAAGTTGGTGAAAAATCAATTACAAGACTCCTCCACAACAATAATGAAAATATAAATTAATAAAAAGATACACCTAAAGCGCAGTATAAATATGAATGATAATTAAACAAATAAATAGTCATCTTCGCCAGACACTTCATATTCAATACCCAACGGGCAAAATGAATCATAGTAAAAATAATTAAAAATGTAAATATTATAATACGACAAACAGTTTTGAATGTAATTAATATGGTGTAATTTGTGTTACCAGGCCTGTCCATTTTGGGCAGACGACAGTCGCTGCGCGTTGAGGGATTGTCACGTGGAGGCGTGCCAGGAGGAAGACATCCCCGAGGGCCTCAAGGGCTACCAGTCCAAACATGTGGAGCATCATGCGGAAGACCCCGCCTCTAAGGTATTTTTATTATTTTACAAATCTGAATGAGATCGGAGTGTCATCCATAAACCTTATTTCATGGAATATAGAGATAACAGTTAGATTGTTATTTAAAATATTGTCGCTCTTTATAGAACAGAATGAATAGTTTCAAAAATGTACTTATATTTTTTTGTTATTGGCATAATACTATCAAGTTTATATTAAAAAAATAATAATTTGAGACTTAAGCCACGTCTTCACTAGGGGACAAATTGTCCCTCAACATCACGCGCAGCATAGAGTCTATGTGACACTGCAACATCGCACACTGTTCCGTGACGTCGCATGCAACATAGCGCAGCATTATTTACTAATAAATTAAAGTACACTTTTAAAATATCATTTTGTTTCTTCCTGAAGTTGATGCTTAGAAATAAGTCAGTACCTATCACAATAAAAACCTATGAATTTACTTATTTGGTGTTTATAAAATAACTTAGTTATGGTGTATGTACATATTGTTTGCATTAGCAATGCAAATGCATTTGCATAGTGAAATTTAAGGAAATGAGTGAGGCGCTGCAACATCTGCTTGCTTGACGCTAGAGGTAGACAGCGCAACACATCTTATAACATTATGTGTCTCTTCCCTGGTGACGATAATGGCACGCAAAGATTTAATAGTCCTTGTATATAGAGAACGTATTGTTGGTAGGAATACGATAACAGTCGTAAGTGTGAGCAGTCATTAAGTGAGAAATGACTATATCAACGATCCCTACGTATATTGTCGAATCTGAAAAATTTATATTTTCGTTTTACTATCTTTAACCATCCGATTTATTATATAACTTCTGACAATTTTTAAAAAAGCTTTGTTTTCCTTTAATATTGGCTTTTTTTTTAAAACAAAAATTCAAAATATTTTTAACATTGTTCAAAATATAGAGTGAATTGGATAGTTAAATGAAAAAAGATTTTTTTCAGATTCAACACTATACGTAGGGACCGTTGATATTATAAATTTGAAGAATGTATGTATTTTTATAGTTATGTATGTAGATTAGTATCGATAAGAGAATACCCATGCTACAATAAATTATCAAAGAGATATACCGCTGCTATTGTCAATTATTGTACTTTTTGGAAATATTTAAAATACACTAGTACAAAAAAATTACCTGAAATTTTGAAAAAAATAAATTTTTGCCTAGTTTTGTTCCTTTGCCAATTTAAATAAACATTTTTATTTTCAGTATTTTGAAAATGCACATAAAGAGTGCAATTCAGACCACAATGAGAAACTGGGATCCATCAATACTACAATCAGTGCGGCCACATACGAAGAGATTGCTAAATGGACGGCTCACGATGATGCACAGGTACGGTCCACTATATTGCGCATTTCTTGAATAACTTAAAAAATTATCTTCATTGATTTTTTAATAAATAACATCTTACTTAATGCTTTGCCTTTGAGAATTGTTATGAGATGATATAATTCATTCTTTGCCTTTGAGAATTGTTATGAGATGATATAATTCATTCTTATTTATTATATATTCAATAGAAATTCAATAGGCCGAAAAAAAACATTTCCAATTATGTGGAACCCCGTTAATTTGAAATTCTAGATACAAAAAAGAAAAACCGCAGAGCGATTGCGAAATTCACCATTATTTTTGTGAAAAACGTTTATTTTTGCGTATTTCAAGAAATCATTTCAAAAACGCTTTATTTACTATGCTAATACAAAGATTGCGAAATTTCTATTATTAAAGTACTCGACTTTGACATATTTGTTGTTCTCACTTGCAAAAGAAATGGAAATATTTTTTCAGTTTGGTCAAATTTAAAAAAAATTGAATTATGTGATTTATGGTGTATTGTATTGATTTATGGTGCAAGGGGCTATAAATTATTTAGAATTACGGGAGTTTTCGTTTTCGAATTATCGGTATTAACCTATGAAATTAACTTTTTGGGACTCGACTCGTGGGTTTGAAAAATTTCGTATTACGCCAAATTTCGAATTATCTGGGTTTTCCTGTATTTTATGTTGAAAATTATTTTTGAAGCTAATTACAATTGAATAAAATCAAGTGATCATATATTTAATTTATAGGATAGTTTTTGTGAGGTGTCTGATGGTAATGGTGGTGAAGAATACGTGGACCTGACCTTAAATCCCGAAAGATATACAAGTTATAAAGGAGAGTCTGCCCAAAGAATCTGGAGGAGTATTTACATGGAAAATTGTTTCAGGTATAACAAGTAATAAATTATTAAATGTCCACAAGCTTACAAAAAAAACTTTTGTAATAATGTTGTGATTTTTATTTTTGCCACTAGGATGAAATTTTATAACAAGATGCAAATCCATTTCATATTTCAAAAAGGACTTATATTATTTACTTATAAATAGATATATCAATTACCTATAAAAAATATAAACTTATAGAGATAAAAGTTTTTGATTGAAAATACAATGCCACCTATGTCAGAATACAAAAAGTAGACATTAAAAAATATTTCTTACCATTATGTCCATGGGTTCAACATTTGTTAAATTCAATGATTTGTGAAATTCAGTCCAAGTAGTGGACTGGTGAAATTAGGTATTATTTTCCTCAGGGTCCTAAAGTGAAATTGAGAAAAATTTGGAATGGATGACAAACAATTTAAACACATTTATATTGAGGAGAGGGCTGGTTTGTCATTCAGAGGGTGCCTTCAATTTGCGCTCAGTCGTAAAGAGCAACTTCACAAAATTTAGGTTAGATTAGTTAAAGGCTGTAGTATTATTGTACAGAGAGCAAGCAGACATTTTCAATTTTATTTTTTGGTCTACGGGGTGCAATAGAGCTTGTCCACAATACTTAACAGGGTGATTGCTGCCTAAATCATAAATCAAAAATGTTCAAGCAACAATATCCTAATGTCAATAGTTATGGAGGTTAATTGAGGTAAGCGACCTTAAAGTTTTCATTTTCTTTCAATACTTATTTTTTATTTTCTGAAAATGTTGAAATATCATTTAAGTAACTTATATTGAATATTAAATATTCATTCACTTAAATATAAGTCAAATAAAATTATTTAAACCTTGATGAAATTTGAATGACGATTTTTTGGTAAAGTTTCAATAATTTTATTTGACTTTTGTCAAAGCAAATGAATTTTTAATAATCACTATAAGTTACTTTGATGATAGAGATAACATTTTAGAGAAAGTAAGTCAGAAGTATTGAAAAAAATGCCAACTTTGATGTCGCCTATCTCTATAACTATTGATATTAGGACAATGTTGCTTGAACATCTCCTCTCGAAACTATAGTAGTAATTTAATAATACATTTTGTATGCAATACAAAGTTAAAATAAAACATATTTTAAATCAAATGATATCTACTTATACGCTACGTGTTTACATGTTTTCATTTGAGATTAATTATGTGGGCGAAAGGAACAACCGAATAAGTCAACAAATGCAGGTTTTCAGGAAAGCCAGAACAAAATTTTGGAATTTTGTTTGTTTACAAATTATCTCTTAAAGCCTTTGTTTATTTTATATAATTTTTGTACCAATAATTTTGTTTCTTGCACAAGAACATTGAACCGAGTTGACTTTGTTTCTTGCCAAATTTTTCAAATAATTAATCATGTCATTTGTCCTTTTTCAAAAAATTTAAAAATAGTCGCCTTTTATTTTATTTTCTGACTCATCTAATTTTTACTTGCTAGATATGTATCTAAAGACTCAAAACTCGATTTTATTGACTCATTCGGTTGTTCGTTTGGCCTACAGATTTGATACCCACATTCTTTCTTAAGTCTTTTATTTCGTGAATACTTTTAGGCCAAAAAAAAGTGTCTTCCCGTACATCGACAGCGCTGACTTGAGTAACATGTGTCTGGAGAAACGTGTTTTCTACAGAGTTATATCCGGCCTACATGCCAGTATCAATATTCACCTGTCCGCCAAATACTTGCTATCAGGTAAACACGTAAAGTGGAACACACTTTATGATACAAATTTAATGTAATTGAATTGTTATCACGCTTAAATGAAACTTTATATTATTTTACAGTTGATTTATTTTATGTGTTCATAAATGTATTTTTATTTTGTTTTAAACAATTGCGCATAGAGTGTGACCTGCAATGTATAATTATTATTTTTTTAAACGCTTCAACAGGCCATGAATGATTCTGCTGTTGCCTATTTGAAATATCGTTACCTTAATTCTTATAGCAAATAACTTTTTTTTTTTGCAAAATCATAATTATGATTGATTCATGTGATACTCATCGAAACATATCCGTCTCACTCTTCAGTGATTGTATTTAATGAGAGCAAGTGAGAAAAAACTAAAGTATGTATGTCATGTTTTTATGGTTCTAGTGTTACATATGTTATGTTACCAATTGGAATTAAATGATATTCAATGAGATGTTATTTTAAATTGTTAAGACTCTAAAAAGGCTAACAAAATGAACATATCATAGCTTGTAGGTTCCTTAGTAAATATTAAAGCTAATCAGTTTTTTCTTCTTCTGTAAAGTTGACAAATTTAACTTGCATGCTATTAGAATTAAGGTAATGATATACCTATGTTCACTTTTAAAATGTTATCAGTGAACAATTTGGTGATTATTGTAAAGAGTTACAATAATTCTACTTTACAGGTAGATTCCTGTCTAAATTATATACCGATTTTCTATCTTGATACACAACTCTCGTCATCTTCGCATGAAAGCCATCTTTAACGATTGTGAAGGCTCCCAATATGACCATCTTGCAGTATCTGGTCATTTCACGTATTCCGCAATCACCCTTTCTATCTGGCGCCAACAACATTCGCGTTATATCTTTCTTACCCATTCATTCACTCGCTTTTCCTCATTCATTCGCTTGATGTTCCCAAACCATCTGGGTAATAGTGGTGTGCAGTGCATACAAGCAAAAAAGCTTACATTAGTAAAGATTCGAGGAAACAAATATTAATTAAATAATCATTATTTTAAGAATAAGTTGATGTAAAATTCTAGCTGTAATTTGTCCACATTTGACATTTCTGTTTAACGTGACATATCTGTTTTTTCCAATTTAAAATTCTAGTCGTAATTAGTCCTACGGTTAGAAGTTTTATTTCCGACTTTTCTGTACCTAACTTCATGTCAATTCTTAATTTATCTCACTCACAAATTTGTTCCATAGATCTAGTCAAGTCGAGAAAAAACTCGTCCTGTACCGTGTATTTTTACTTAGCTGTGAGTTTTTTGTAATAGACAAGTACATTTTTCATGGAATGGCGTATTTCTTCAAAAGGTCCTATGCCAAGTGAGAACTGCGCGCACGTCACTTAGAAATGATATTTTTTACAAACTCCACCCAAAACTTTTTGTGTGAATTCTATTTCTCATTTCTTTGGTGAATGTAAATACCGTCTGTCAAATCATATTGATTACCCACGACGACATTGCAATATCTTACTGCTCTTGTCTATGATTTTAGAGCTGTCAGAGGACAATTATATCTCTTTTCTATGGAAACGAAACATAACTTCTATAAACATGACCTAAAATTTCTCGCTCGCACTGGATTTTTGGGATACTTCCCACAACACTATACAAGACAGTAGTCTTTGAAACCTCAACAAAGTCTGTAGCAGCTAATAATATTGATCCAAGAGCATAGAATCTCGAGGCAACAAGTAATTGGTGATAATGTCAGATTCCTACGCATGCGCCTTTTTAAATTTTGCCCAATATCTTCTAGAAGTTCTTAAGAGACCTTTTCGACAAGCGAAAACGGGAGATAAAATCTGCGTCATCTAAAATATTAAAATAATCCAATCGTATATAACACTGTCGTCGAGTTTGTTCTTCTTCTGACAAACTTGAATGCGATAATAGCTGGACATCGCTATCTGAAAACATTTTTCTTTGAAAATGTAGCAGAAGTCATCACAGTATATGTACATGTTAAACAAATAGCATGAAATGCAAATTGACAGCGGACCTAACCTTAAAAAATAATACGTCAGTATGTCATACTTCTGTCAATTTCAATTAACGGACGGTAAACTGGTGGTTCGACTGTTGGTATCGGTAAACTGGTGGTTCGACTGTTGGTATCGGTAAACTGGTGGTTCGACTGTTGGTATCGGCTGTCAGTCAAATTTTACTAAAATTTGACTAATGGATGAAAAAAATGACGTTTGTATCAAATTTGGGTTTATTTGGTCTGACATCTAACTAAGTGATGTTTATAAGAGCGGCCTTTAGTGATCTGGTTCTTTATGGATGCTTTTCTCCTTCTCAAATAAAATGATGGTATTCGAGAAGGAGGAAAGCATCCAAACACTAAATCATAAAATTACATAATAAATTTTTCAAAACTGATTGCAAATGACAGTATATTACAATAAACTTCAATAATTTATTCTTGAATTTTCTATAAAATTGTAGCACATAATTTATTGCAACTGACAGATATAAATCTTTATTGAAGGCATTTGTTGTAAAAAAAAACACGCACATATGTGCACTTTACATATTTATACTCACTACACAGATGTGCATTAAAACATCAACCAGGAAATTTCAGCATCATAATGATTTATTACCAGCTGAATTCCTGAAGAGTCATTATTTGTTCATTTTTTTATTGACTAGAATTTTTTTAGGTACACATTAGTATTCACACACAGCTTTTTTAATTTTATTATTTTATGAAATAAGTAACTCTCAAAAAAATGTTTGCTACTAATTTTGATAAACATTTTCGATTTTCTTGTCTATTTAATGCTTTAAGCCATGTATTCACTAGGGGACAAATTATCTCTCAACATCACGCGCGGCATAGAGTCTATGTGACGTTGCGACGTCGTGCACTGTTCCGCGACGTCCCGCACAACATAGCAGGGCATTTGTGTTGCGTTGTATCTGTCATGTGGGGAAACGAAATTATTGTTCTCCAACTCATCGCCATACAATTTTGTGGGACACTTCAAACTTATTGTTCTCCAACTCATCACCGTACAATTTTGTGGGACACTTCAAACTGTGAATATAAAAATAAAATGATGTGAGGGCCAACAGCGTTCCTTAATATTGTCTTGCTTGGCTATGGAAGGTTCGATTATTTGTAATAAATTGTCAAAATCAGTTGTCATTCGAGTGAAATTGACAAAAGATCCGTCAGACATTCGAAGATCGCATAGAATATCCATTATTCTTTCTCTTTGCAGTAAATAATTTCGCACCTACCACCTTTTTCTCCTCTTACGTTTCGATAAAATTGTTAAAATAAATAGATACGCAACTGTCATCCTAACCTCATCGGGCGGCAAGTGTAAATAGATACGCGCTGTCAAAATAACCTCATCGGGCGACAAGTGATATGCGAGTCCCAGTGTGTCAAATGACCGCGTCATTGTCCCCGAAACATGAGCATAGATGTTGATGCGACATGCCGCGCGGAATGTTTCGCAATTTGTCCCCTAGTGAATACATGGCTTTATAGCCACTTACATTTTTAAAATATGAAACAAAACATTAGGTACTTCTAATTTAATAAAAATGTAAACAATAATTATGTAATTATTGTTTACATTTTTTTCATTAACTAACTAACTAACTATCACGCCGTTTCGCTACAGGAGTAGGCAGAGAGGATTGTGTTCCGCACAGAAACACGCAAAAAGATTGTGTGGTTCCTCGGGCCTCGCCTCGAAGCATGCACCGAAAGTGTCAGTTGGCCAAGTCGTAAGAATGCCAATCAGAACACCGGTGACGTAGAAGTTTGCCTTGAAAAATGCATAGAAAATCCAAAAGAGAGTCCAAGTAGTCAAGCAGGGTCATTGTAGGTGAAGAAATAAAAGTGGTCCGATAGACTCTTAAAGCACACTTCAGGGGTACTGATTTGCTCGCCGTTATGAAATGTTTATATAGAAAAATTACAATATCCCCTCCAAATTGCCTTTGTGGAGCAATCCACCAATCACAAAGCTCGTTCTTATGATCCCAGCGCGAATGCCATCTCTTGATGATTTTTGGTACCAATCATTCTGGCTCTTCGACTGCCGAGGTCGGCAGAAAGCACTTTTCTCTGACATTTAAATTCCTAGAAAGGGTTTCATCGTCCCTTCGGGACTTAAATTATGTTAATTTACAATACAATACTAAACCTTGCTGATAATTTGACATAGTCTATGGGACCCGCAAAGCAATAATAACAGAATTAGTACAAGTTATGTGCCGAGTGCAATGGCCATTTACATTAAATTCCATAAAAATAGTTTGCAAGTATTTACACAAATCTTTGTATAACAATTACAAAGTACATATATTATTAAATGCGTCTTTTGACTATAGTTTGGTGTGTGATAAATAAAAATTACGTCAGTTATAAGCAATTTAATCAGGAAATTGAGAATTAAATTTCTCCTGCGTCCCTGATACAATTTATATACTTGAAAATCGTGCCAGGTCTTTCGCGGATCTATTCCTACGCCCTCTATTCCTGTTGCCTTCAACACTCGCCTCATATATTTTCTTAACCATCCTTTCCTCATTCATACGTTCCACATGACCAAACCATTTCAGCACTCCTTTCTTTATTCTATGTATACTGAGAAATTTCATAATTTTTCCGTTCTGCAGAAATGCTTCCAGTTGCTAATAATATTTCAGTAATTTGCAGTTCGCAAATATCTATACGATTCAATACCTTTATAGTAGTGTTCTAGTATTACTAACCAACATCAAAATTCTAGGTAGAGACTTTGAAACTTATCTGAGAGAGAAACATTTTCAATATTTGAGGATCACTCAATTTATTTCTATGACAATTGATAAAAACAAAACATTTTTAATTAATAACCGTGCGGTGTATGTATATTAGGATTAACAGAATCCAAGGTAGTGGTATTAGTGTTGTGCAGTCTGATGCCAAGTTATTAAACTCTTCGGTTTAGTTGCATAAATGGAATCACGTATGCCTACCATGTGTATTTCACTTTGACTGGTTAGATTCAATGTGGTTAAAGCCTCTGGGGCCAGGCCGCACCCGTGCACCCTAGCGCGACTGTCCCCAGGGGCCAGGGCGCACCGGTGCGTCCAGAACGTAATTAATTATTTCTCGACGGCCGCGTATCGAATTTGAAAAATGTGACTTTTTCCCAGTAGAGAAATCCCGTGGTGACCTGTCGTTCCATTTTCAACTCAAAAACATCACGGATTATATTTTAAATCAACAATCAAAACATAAGTTTTTCTGCCGTCAAAATCGTATAGAATTGTTATAGATGGCGCCCCGATCGCGTGTTGTGCAATCGAAATTCAAATATTCCGTCGTCAAGGTCATGCGCAATGTGCGCAGGAAATATGATTTATTTTTTTCGATTTTCGATTTATTTGTACACGTATACACAAATATATACGATATGTTTTGCGATATTTGTCAGTTTTTATTGGTTTTTGATTCAATTGAATACTAATAGTAATTTATTAACAAAAATACACGCAATTTTGTTGCGTTTATGTGAAATATGTGTGTGTGTGTGTGTGAAAGTGTATCATATTTATGTGTTATGAGTGCGATGTCCCTTCGTGTGCCGTGCCGTGCAACAAAATATACCACACAGAAGAAGATTATTATTATTTTGTGTTCCGTCTCGACGCCTGGAATCCATTTTGAGAGAACAGCCTGCTGTTTCGGCACTTAGACACGCATTCCTACCCCCTCTGATTCCCTGTTTGCGACATAATTTATTCCCGCTGGTATCCCTGTTTCCGGTTATGTCGGCGTAACGGTTTTTCTTTCATATAACGTCGTTGTTTCGCGCCATTTGCACGCGTCTAGACACGCCAACTTTTGTTGTGATTTTTTTGTGTTTCTATTGCAATCTACCCCCTTAATTTTTGATCCCTAGGTTAACAAACATTAGACTATACAAATTTTTAACATAGTGCGACAGGACGTTGATATTTTAGTGTAAATCCCGTGAATTTCGTCAAACGATTTGTTAACAAGATGGCGGACGAGCAAGCTCCTTCGCCGGTATCCTCGAATGACGGATCTTCTTTCGAAGAACCGAGTCGAAAGAGACGCCGCGTAGCATACGACCCGCGTGTAGACCACCTGCTAAAACAGGTGACTGCTCTGACGGAGGCCTTGTTAGCGGGCGGCGCGGCTCCTGCATCAACAACGCCGCCAACGCCGGAACACGTGGCCGCGAGCGAGCCCAGCGTGGAGGACGCGAATGCGTCCTTTATTCAGCCGCCGCCGAGCCTCAGGAGGGCGAAGAATACGCTGGAGTTCGGCAAGCTCAGCACGGTCGTGAAGGAGCCGCCAGTACCGAGAGCGGACCCGAAGCGGATCGAACAGATCTCGAAGTTGCAACACTTCGATTCCGACGAGTGGTCAGGCGTTCGCTATGCGGAAACGCAGAGAACCTACGCGGCGACTCCCACATTTGTGGAATTGTCGGTGAACGACGACTTGAGAAGGATCGATAACGCGCCGACCCATACTGGCTTGCTGGAAAGATCGATCGCCGCGCTTTCAAACGCCTTACTCGCCCAGAGAGAGACCCTGAGAGACGGGATGCAATCGCTGGTGAATTGGGCATCCGAACCCGGCACGGATCTGTCCGCTTCGGCTCTCTTCGAGCGGATTCAGTCGATGTTCACCAGCGATGCTCCGTACAATAAGATTTCGGACGACATCCTGCAGATTGTGTGCGGCAGACGGGCAGAGTGTATACTGAACCGGAGAAAGGCCATATTGGAGGGCTTCAAAGACCCTTACGTGCGAGAAGGTGCGGCCAAAATCCCTCCAAGCTCGGGATACTTGTTCAATAGGGAAGAGCTATCGGCGTATATCCTAAAGAACGGGGGGCCAGGAGAAGGTGATGGTCTCGCCCGCAACCCGAAACCTGGCCCAACCGTCAACATCTCAGCCCCAGCCGTCAACTTCTCGTCGAGCTCCGAACCAGGGATACCTCCAGTCCCGTAAGCCCTTTCTGCCGGAGCCGAGGCACAGGGAGCGAGGCCCAGGGAACCCGAACAGGAGACCTATCCGGAAGGCAGACCACGGCCGAAAACCCGCTGGTGACCGTAGCCGTAGAGGTAGAAGATGACGCGAGGCTGAACAACCAGTTCTGGGGAGGACGCTTGAGGAGGTTCCAAAGCACGTGGAAGGAGTTCGGGGCACCACCTATAGTGCTGAGAATCCTCAAGGGCGCGAGAATCCCCTTTGTGGCCAAACCTCCGTTAGTTTTCCCCACCAGGCAGCTGTTGAGCAGCTTCAGCACGAAGGAGTCTCGAGACATGTCGAGTCACATTCAGGCCCTGAAGGTGTCAGGCGTGCTGGAAAGAGCAGATCATTTTCCGAGCTTCATCTCATATCTGTTTCTAACTCCGAAGTCGGACAACTCCCTAAGGCCGATATTCAACCGGAAGGCGTTGAATGCCTTTGTGGAGGCGAAACCCTTCAAGCTGTTTAACCACTTTCGGGTCCCAGACTTCCTCCAGCCCAAAGATTGGTTAGTGAAAATCGACCTAACCCAGGCATACTTTCACCTACCAATAGCGGAATATCGCACCGAAAGTTCCTGAGACTGTACTACCAAGGGGAACTTCTCCAGATGACCTGCCTGCCCTTTGGCCTGTCATCAGCCCCGAGAATGTTCGCAACGCTGTCAAACTGGCTAGCGGGACTCTTGCGGAAGAGAGGAATAAGGACCGTAGTCTACCTGGACGACTTCCTTCTGGCCAATCAGTCAAGGGACCTGCTAGCGACCCAGGCAGTAGAGACGGTCAATCTGTTCCAGCATCTGGGTTGGTGCATCAACCGCGACAAGTGTGTCCTTATACCTACCCAAAAGCTGGAGTTTCTGGGCATAACTTGGGACACCGAAGCCAACCAGAAATCCCTCTCGGACCGCAAGTGCTCTGGCCTTCGCCAAGTACTGCGCCGCCCGATCGAGGCCGGCAGTTGCTCCCCCAAGCAGGTTCTAGGCCTCTTGGGGAGACTCAACTTCGCAAACTTCGCCACCCCTCGGGGTCGTTTGCATTGCCGAAGACTGCAGAGATTCAGCCGCCAGCTGCAGAGGCACGAGCCATCCAGACAAGTGGAGCTTCCTGCCGCGGTTCGGCAAGACCTAGAGTGGTGGTTGGAGGCCGTAGGGGAGTCCTGCCCAATACACGAAGCCCCCTTCTCCCACTTCCTGACTACAGACGCAGCGGACGCAGGTTGGGGCGGCCAGGTGGACGACAAGACGATATCAGGCCAGTGGACCCCAGAGCAGATGCGGTGGCATTCCAACCAGAAAGAAGCCTTCGCTGTTTACGCAGTGATCAGGGATCACGCTTACCTGCTAAGAGGAACGAAGACCCTACTGCAGACAGACAACAAGACAGTAGTGGCTTACATCAACAAGGAGGGGGGGACAAGATCATTGGGCCTTCTGAAGATAACTCGAGACCTCCTAGAGTTTATCGACCAGCAGGAAATATCTCTGACAGCGCAGTACATTCCAGGGAGATACAACGGGATTGCGGACCGACTCTCTCGGGGGACACCACTCCCGGAATGGCACCTCCTGGAACCAGCGACAGAGGAAATATTCCGAATATGGGGACGTCCTCAGATCGACCTCTTCGCATCGGCCACCGCCCATGTGGTGCCAAACTACGTGTCGCTAGACTCAACCGATTGCTCGGCCTCCTATCTCAACGCATTCAGTCAGCATTGGGATTACGAGCTGGCCTGGGTATTTCCGCCGCCGAATCTCGTCCCAAGAGTACTGGCGCACTTGAACCTGGCAAGAGGCACCTTTCTCCTAGTTGTGCCAAGATGGGAGAAGACATTCTGGAGGGCCGATCTCAAACAACGAGCAAAGGGAGGGCCAATAAGCGTAAGAGATCTGAAGAGCGTCCTGATCGATACGTCGACAGGGTTTCCCCCACCGAGGGTGTCGGACCTCCAACTGGAAGTTTGGAGAATAGCAGTGGGTGGGAACAGGCTATAGCGGATTGGAGCCAGGAGGAACAGCAGCTGTTCAGATCTGGCTGGAGAGGCTCAACGCTGAACACCTACAAGCCGGCCTGGGATAGGTGGCAGCGATGGTGTACCACGCATTCTGTCCAACCTCATAACCCTCCCCCTGCAACAGTGGCAAGATATCTGGCCAACCTGTTCATCCACGAAGGGCTAGCCCCTCGAACAATATTGGTCCACAAATCGGCAATCGTATCCTTCTGTGGCCCAGCTCTTGATGCAGATAAGATTAGCTCGAACTTCCTCGTCAGGCACGTCCTTAAAGCCATCTCGGTTTCTGGTGGATGCACTGAGAGACCCCCGATCTGGAACCCCCGAGTAGTGGTGGAGTGGCTACGTGAAAACCCGCCAAGGAACAGCCTGTATGACGTGTCAAGGAGGACGGCCATACTACTCATCATGGCATCTGGGCGAAGAGTCCAAGATCTGACACTTCTCAGAGTCACCCCGGACCGATTGATCGACAAAGGAGACTCCATCACGCTATGGCCAGCCTTTGGAGCGAAGACTGACACGGCAAGACACAAACAATCGGGATGGAGGTTGAGCGCATCGGATGAAAGGAACATCAACCCCTTGTTTTGGTCTCACTCTCACAGCCGAGACGAAAGCCGGACATGAAAGAACTATTTGTGACGACAGCAGGTGAAGTAAAGCCAGCTTCACGGACAATGATAGGTGGTTGGATCAAGTCAATCCTAAGAGAGGCTGGAGTGGAAGCAACGCCAGGAAGTGTTCGTTCTTGTGTGGCTTCGTTGAATTGGCTGGAAAACTACCCGATAGAGGAGATCTTGTCAAGGGGAAACTGGCAGAGTGAAATCACCTTCCGAAAATTCTACCAAAGAGAGATAGTAGATAACCCCAAGCAACAATGCCCCCAGAGCTCATTAGCACCTCTTTTTACGCCAATATAGGCAGTCACATATAACGTCGAACCACTAGGTCACCAGGTGATAACAAACAGATCTCTCATAATGGATTCCAGGCGTCGAGACGGAACACAAAATAAAAGAATTTTACCTTCCATTAAAATTCCTATTTTGTTTCCCTCGACGCCTGGAATCCAGGTAATCCCTACCTGGTGCATTATGAGTCATATGAAAGAAAAACCGTTACGCCGACATAACCGGAAACAGGGATACCAGCGGGAATAAATTATGTCGCAAACAGGGAATCAGAGGGGGTAGGAACGCGTGTCTAAGTGCCGAAACAGCAGGCTGTTCTCTCATAATGGATTCCAGGCGTCGAGGGAAACAAAATAGGAATTTTAATGGAAGGTAAAATTCTTTTATTATTAATAGTAGTGTTGTCTCTAATAAACAAATAAAAAATAATTCTTATTTTTCGGAAAATGTTGCGCTGGCAACATTATCGAAATTCAAAAAAAGAATATTTTTTTTACTTAAATGATAAAAAAATCATTGCATTTTGACACTTACGATAAAATAATATGAATGTGTGTGTTTTTTTTAAAATTAATATACGCATGTTTTCATGATTTTTTCGTAAAAATAAAAATCGCAAAAAAACAGAAAATCTCTGGCATTGACCTATATTTTGAGTGAAATTTTTAGGGTCCTCAACAAGTTAAATAAAATACATACATATTTAATTTTAGTTACCTACCTCATAAAGTCCACTTGAACTTTCTTTTGAAGTTTTTTCTAAGTTTCGTAGTTGCTTGCTTCCAATAGAACTGTGTAAGATTTTGTGAAGTTCATTCTATATAATTATAGACTGATGTCTAAATGACGTATTTTAAAAATTATAGCATTATGCTGGTTATACATAAAACATATTATCCCCTATTCTAAGTTATAGTGATGACATAGGTACTTATTTATGCATGCATAAAGTTTCTACGAGAAATATCAAGACATCTGTTAGATATCAATATTTCTATTATAATGAAAATATTGGCTTTAATTTATTTAATATTTGGACAGAAATTATGTATTAGGTTTGTGTGAAAGAAAGTTATTTCGTCCAATTTTTAAAATAATATTATAATTTTTTTTCTGTTATTTATCACGCTAAAATTGACATAATGTACAATATTTTATAACTGGGCTCAAGACACGATTGTTATGACACTGCAAACCAAGAGAATAGACCCATATGTATTATTATTTTTTAAATGTATATCATAAAATATTTTATTTCACAGAAAAGAAAGGTTTGGACTTCTCGTCAACGATGATTGAGTGGGGTCCAAATCTTGAAGAATTTCAAAGACGGTTTGATCCTTCGCAAACAAAAGGAGAAGGTCCTTATTGGTTAAAAAATCTCTACTTCATATATCTGTTGGAGATGCGGGCACTAGCCAAAGCGGGGCCATACCTGGAAAGGGTGGAATACTTTACCGGAAATGATGCTCACGATGCAGAAGTCAGAGCAGGAGTTAAAAATTTGCTTGGGGTTGTCTAGTAAGTATATACATAGTTTAAAGTTGTATCAATTAATTATATGTACTATTTTCAAACCATGACTTTTATTAGGAAAAAATAGGAATAATTTAATGGCCAACCCCCAGAGTCATGCTATAGTCAGATCTTTAATGAGTCATCCTACTTAATCTCTTTTTTTTAAATCCAAACTTTCAAATTCAACTACAGTAAAACCTCTTTAATTTGAAATTCAAGGGACCTAAAAAAAACATTTCGAATTACGCTGAACCCCCTTAATTTCGAAATTCAAGGTACAAAATTAAAATTAAAAATCGCAATACAATTGCAAAATTTGCCAAAAATCGTAAAACTTGTGAAAAAAGCAATTAATTTAGTGAAAAACATCTGTATTTTTGCATATTTCAAGAAATTATTTTGAAAATGCAATATTTATTATGCTAATACGAAGACTGCAACATTTATATTACTATATATAAAGTATATATTTGTTGTTCTCACTTGCGAAAAAATCGAAATATTTTTACAATTTCATCAAAATTAAAAAAAAAACCAATTTTGTGAACTAAAATGTTTGAAGTGAAACGAGATTTGCTTCTCTGTAAAATAAACGGTTTGTATAAAATATCCGTTTTATTGAACACTTAAATATTTCCATTTGTTATTTAGGTTGCTATTACCGATCTACTATGCCATGAAACATACACTACCATTCATAAAAGAAATGCAGTAAAACCCTGTTAAATTTGCCTCAATTTGAAATTTTTAAAACACGCAAGACCCAAAATATTAATTTCATGGTTTCAACCCCGATAATTCGAAAACCCTGAAATTGTATATTTTCGAAAATATTTTTTTCGCGATACCCTGTTTTTTATCTGCTGTACGGTTAGGTTAGCCCGCGAAAGTATCTGACGGAAGTGTGTTAACTTGTCACATTCTTGTAATGGAATTTAAAATTCTTTTAGGCTCTGGTAGAGTGATGAAATCTTTGAAGACAAAAAGTAAATTTATGCTTTGTAACAACTAATATATTTTGATTTTTAGTTCATTCCCTGATCACTTCAACGAGAGTGTGATGTTTGCCGGCGGAGAGCAGGCGGTTAAGTTGAAGGATGAATTCAAGCAGCACTTTAGGAACATCTCCAGAATTATGGACTGTGTGGGATGTGATAAATGCAAGTTGTGGGGTAAATTACAGGTAAATCAACCAACTACATAAAATGTATAATGCAAATCGGTTAATACAAAATGTTGGAGACTGTAATATATGTATAGCGTGTAACAAAGCTAGTCCACAATACTCTTACAGGTAGATTCCTGCCTAAATTATATGTTCAAGCAACAGTCCTGTGGTTGTGGTCCATATCAATGGTTGTGGAGATAAGCGACTTCAAAGTTTATACGGTAATATGTATTCATTGTTACTGTTACAGTTGCGTCAATGAAAACCTGACCAACAACATCTTCTCTAGAGGATTAAACACGAGGGCTTGATAATTTAAAAAAAATTAGGTTATTTCACTAAATTTGCATAATTTGAAAACAAATTTTAAACTTTGTAACCCAGTTTTTTTTTAAAAATAGATATAAAATACGAAATACTTGTCACATCAACATTTTTGCTATTTTCAAACAAAGCTAAACGTTTGTACTATGAAAATAGAAATATCTAGCTGGTGTCCTGGAATGGGGTTTGAATTACTGGATCACTAGGCTAGAGTTATAACCACTACACCAACAGGCTACTTGAACTGTTAGAATGTATTTATAACATTACAAAAATATTACAGCTTTACTTTGTCAGTATTTCGTCTGAGGATATCACACATTTTTAGTTTTTAACTTGTATGTATTTATATTATGTAAAGTCTTGTGCATACACCTGTGTACACAGATAGGAAGCAAATATTGTTGCGAGTATTTTTTCATAGGTAAAAAAATGCAAAGTTAAAAAAAATATATGTACATTTTAGTAACTTTTTAATAAATATACTTCATTCTAAAGGGCATAAATACAGTATGTACAGTATTTATACCTTTTTTTATAGGTACTGTTTTTTGTGATATCATTGATAGATTTTAATTGAGAGCCCACCACTATGATTGTACACGTTTTCACATACTGCGAAGATCCCGCTTGTCAAAAATTATCAGCAGTGAACGACTAATCAAACTTCAGTACAGTACTGTTAATTCGAATCTCGATAATTCGGGTTATTTTCATAGTTGATTTTTTTTTATAAATAGAGATGCGAATACAAATATGTGTTGCATCAATATTATTACTATGTATTTTCAAACTAACCTAACCTGTGCTATGAAAATAAGACTAACTAACTAAAATGGCGCCAAAAAAAGACATTGCGCCGGAAAAACGAGCAGAATAGGGCCGATGCAATTTCCGAAAAAAGAAGAAAGAGATAGGAAAAGGAGCAAAACATATCTCTCAGAATGCCAGTACCCACTGGATGTATGTGCACAACTTGTGTAAGGGTGTACTGTTCTATATGTCCCTCAGCCACGCTCCGACATATAATTAATTACATGGCAGATCTCATCCTTGCAACGAGAGACTGTCGAAGAATTAGAAGACACTGTAGAATTATTATCTAAATATCATTAATCTAAATATTACGTCATGACCCCTAACGTTGAGGAATCCTACACTTACTTTCTTCAGTTGGCTGCCTTGCCATGGGTGGATATTTTTAATTTGTACTAATTCCTCAAATTGTTTTTTTAAATTCCCCTTTAGTTTGATTATTTTTTTAATAATTGTGTTTATGTTAAAATGTTTAATTTTCTTTGGAAAATTAAAAAAAGTTATTACTGACTTATCTTATTATTGCACGTATTTATGGACAATTGTATTTCTAATAACTGTATTGAGTGTTGATCGGAGTCGGAAAAAAGGGGAAATTGAAAGATAAAGATCGAAGAAGCTTTCTGTAAATTTAAAGATAACCGTAAACATTTTCGATTATGGCCACCCAAATGTGACGAAATGGAAAAAATAATTTGATTTTTTTGCAAGTGGGAACGGCAAATATCTCAATTCAGGTACTTTAGCAGTAAAAATGTCGTGATTTTAGCATTAGTCTTTGCAGATGTCCAAAAATATATAGGAATTGTCATGAAATTAACGCCTCTTTCATGAGTTTATGATTTTTGGCGAATTTCGCAATCACACCGTGATTTGTTTCCTTGAATTTTGAATTAACGGGATTCCGCATAATTTAAAATGTTTTTTTTTGGGTCCCTTGAATTTCAAATCAACATGGTTACTTACTGTAAACAAAATTACTATTAAATGTGAAAACGTTTCAGAAATTAAATAATTCAATTGTTTCAGGTTCAAGGGCTCGGAACAGCTTTGAAGATTTTGTTTTCTGGAAAGTTTGACGGTGTGGACCCATTAAGCGGAAAATTACCGATTCGTCATAAAAATCAATTTCAACTGGAGAGAAGCGAGATTGTTGCTTTGTTCAACGCTTTTGGGAGGTACATATTTTACCATTCATACATAAATAATATTTATGACCCATATTGTTTGTGTAGAGCAATCTTTATGTATTTTTTGAATAAACGTTTATCAGTTAGTTAATGACCGAGCGGATGCAAACAGATGAGGGTTCAATCTCTGTTTTTATGTGTTAATTTAAAATTATTTTTCATATATTTCAAAAGTAAATTGAAAATTTAAATACATATTAGCATTTTTAAGAACACCTTGTTGATTGAAATATAAATGTAACCGCGTTTGAGTTTTACATGATGGAGTCCTATTTTAAAGTCCTATATATATATATATGTGACAATTTAATTTCACTTAACTTAGTAAATTAATAATTTGGATTGAATTTAATGCTGATTTTAGCATAGCATTGAATAGGATTAAGAAAGACTTGCCAAGTTGTGGAAAGAATGATTGAGGAAAGGATGTTACGAAATATACAACGCGAGTCTTCATAGCACCAGCAATAGAGGATATAGAATATTGAGTTTTTGCCGATGTTTCGACTTGGCGCTTTCAGTAGTAGTAGAAGAGTTAAATTAAGAAATGTGGAAGTATGACATTTTCTTCAGGTTTTTTTTTTAAATCTTATTCGGATTCTTTGATATTACTATTAAATTTTTTTTTAAACATTTAAATTGCAAAATTAAAAATTGTGCCTGGATTGAAAATAATAAAAGAATTTTACCTTCCATTAAAATTCCTATTTTGTTTCCCTCGACGCCTGGAATCCATTATGAGAGAACAGCCTGCTGTTTCGGCACTTATACACGCGTTCCTACCCCCTCTGATTCCCTGTTTGCGACAATTTATTCCCGCTGGTATCCCTGTTTCCGGTTACGTCGGCGCAACGGTTTTTCTTTCATATGACTCATAATGCACCAGGTAGGGATTACCTGGATTCCAGGCGTCGAGGGAAACAAAATAGGAATTTTAATGGAAGGTAAAATTCTTTTATTTTGTGTTCCGTCTCGACGCCTGGAATCCATTATGAGAGATCTGTTTGTTATCACCTGGTGACCTAGTGGTTCGACGTTATATGTGACTGCCTATATTGGCGTAAAGAGAGGCGCTAATGAGCTCTGGGGGCATTGTTGCTTGGGGTTATCTACTATCTCTTTTTGGTAGAATTTTCGGAAGGTGATTTCACTCTGCCAGTTTCCCCTTGACAAGATCTCCTCTATCGGGTAGTTTTCCAGCCAATTCAACGAAGCCACAGCAGAACGAACACTTCCTGGCGTTGCTTCCACTCAAGCCTCTCTTAGGATTGACTTGATCCAACCACCTATCATTGTCCGTGAAGCTGGCTTTACTTCACCTGCTGTCGTCACAAATAGTTCTTTCATGTCCGGCTTTCGTCTCGGCTGTGAGAGTGAGACCAGCTTTCGGATCCAAAACAAGGGGTTGATGTTCCTTTCATCCGAGGCGCTCAACCTCCATCCCGATTGTTTGTGTCTTGCCGTGTCAGTCTTCGCTCCAAAGGCTGGCCATAGCGTGATGGAGTCTCCTTTGTCGATCAATCGGTCCGGGGTGACTCTGAGAAGTGTCAGATCTTGGACTCTTCGCCCAGTTGCCATGATGAGTAGTATGGCCGTCCTCCTTGACACGTCATACCGGCTGTTCCTTGGCGGGTTTTCACGTAGCCACTCCCCCACTACTCGGGGGTTCCAGATCGGGAGTCTCTCAGTGCATCCACCAGAAACCGAGATGGCTTTAAGGACGTGCCTGACGAGGAAGTTCGAGCTAATCTTATCTGCATCAAGAGCTGGGCCACAGAAGGATACGATTGCCGATTTGTGGACCAATATTGTTCGAGGGGCTAGCCCTGCGTGGATGAACAGGTTGGCCAGATATCTTGCCACTGTTGCAGGGGGAGGGTTATGAGGTTGGACAGAATGCGTGGTACACCATCGCTGCCACCTATCCCAGGCCGGCTTGTAGGTGTTCAGCGTTGAGCCTCTCCAGCCAGATCTGAACAGCTGCTGTTCCTCCTGGCTCCAATCCGCTATAGCCTGTTCCCACCCACTGCTATTGTCCAAACTTCCAGTTGGAGGTCCGACACCCTCGGTGGGGGGAAACCCTGTCGACGTATCGATCAGGACGCTCTTCAGATCTCTTACGCTTATTGGCCCTCCCTTTGCTCGTTGTTTGAGATCGGCCCTCCAGAATGTCTTCTCCCATCTTGGCACAACTCGGAGAAAGGTGCCTCTTGCCAGGTTCAAGTGCGCCAGTACTCTTGGGATGAGATTCGGCGGCGGAAATACCCAGGCCCGCTCGTAATCCCAATGCTGACTGAATGCGTTGAGATAGGAGGCCGAGCAATCGGTTGAGTCTAGCGACACGTAGTTTGGCACCACATGGGCGGTGGCCGATGCGAAGAGGTCGATCTGAGGACGTCCCCATATTCGGAATATTTCCTCTGTCGCTGGTTCCAGGAGGTGCCATTCCGGGAGTGGTGTCCCCGAGAGAGTCGGTCCGCAATCCCGTTGTATCTCCCTGGAATGTACTGCGCTGTCAGAGATATTTCCTGCTGGTCGATAAACTCTAGGAGGTCTCGAGTTATCTTCAGAAGGCCCAATGATCTTGTCCCCCCCTCCTTGTTGATGTAAGTCACTACTGTCTTGTTGTCTGTCTGCAGTAGGGTCTTCGTTCCTCTTAGCAGGTAAGCGTGATCCCTGATCAATGCGTAAACAGCGAAGGCTTCTTTCTGGTTGGAATGCCACCGCATCTGCTCTGGGGACCACTGGCCTGATATCGTCTTGTCGTCCACCTGGCCGCCCCAACCTGCGTCCGCTGCGTCTGTAGT
Source organism: Agrypnia vestita (assembly GCA_016648135.1). Lineage (NCBI taxonomy): Eukaryota > Metazoa > Arthropoda > Insecta > Trichoptera > Phryganeidae > Agrypnia > Agrypnia vestita. The sequence goes on along the minus strand of JADDOH010014690.1, from coordinate 1,115 downwards.
CAGGAAGTGGGAGAAGGGGGCTTCGTGTATTGGGCAGGACTCCCCTACGGCCTCCAACCACCACTCTAGGTCTTGCCGAACCGCGGCAGGAAGCTCCACTTGTCTGGATGGCTCGTGCCTCTGCAGCTGGCGGCTGAATCTCTGCAGTCTTCGGCAATGCAAACGACCCCGAGGGGTGGCGAAGTTTGCGAAGTGGAGTCTCCCCAAGAGGCCTAGAACCTGCTTGGGGGAGCAACTGCCGGCCTCGATCGGGCGGCGCAGTACTTGGCGAAGGCCAGAGCACTTGCGGTCCGAGAGGGATTTCTGGTTGGCTTCGGTGTCCCAAGTTATGCACAGAAACTCCAGCTTTTGGGTAGGTATAAGGACACACTTGTCGCGGTTGATGCACCAACCCAGATGCTGGAACAGATTGACCGTCTCTACTGCCTGGGTCGCTAGCAGGTCCCTTGACTGATTGGCCAGACGGAAGTCGTCCAGGTAGACTACGGTCCTTATTCCTCTCTTCCGCAAGAGTCCCGCTAGCCAGTTTGACAGCGTTGCGAACATTCTCGGGGCTGATGACAGGCCAAAGGGCAGGCAGGTCATCTGGAGAAGTTCCCTTGGGAGTATAGTCTCAGGAACTTTCGGTGCGATTCCGCTATTGGTAGGTGAAAGTATGCCTGGGTTAGGTCGATCTTCACCAACCAATCTTTGGGCTGGAGGAAGTCTGGGACCCGAAAGTGGTTGAACAGCTTGAAGGGTTTCGCCTCCACAAAGGCATTCAACGCCTTCAGGTTGAATATCGGCCTTAGGGAGTTGTCCGACTTCGGAGTTAGAAACAGATTTGAGATGAAGCTCGGAGAATGATCTGCTCTTTCCAGCACGCCTGACATCTTCAGGGCCTGAATGTGACTCGACATGTCTCGAGACTCCTTCGTGCTGAAGCTGCTCAACAGCTGCCTGGTGGGGAAGACTAACGGAGGTTTGGCCACAAAGGGGATTCTCGCGCCATTGAGGATTCTCAGCACTATAGGTGGTGCCCCGAACTCCTTCCACGTGCTTTGGAACCTCCTCAAGCGTCCTCCCCAGAACTGGTTGTTCAGCCTCGTGTCATCTTCTACCTCTGCGGCTACGGT
>JADDOH010014688.1:0-59685 GCA_016648135.1 Agrypnia vestita | reverse complement strand
GTGATTCCAGTTCTATCAAGAAATACCACACCACTGAAACACCAGTTCTAAAACGATAAAATAGTTAAAGCATAAAGATTAGCATAAGATTAGTATTAAATAGCTACTCAATTGTACGACATTGACTTGTTTTGATTTTTACTTGCAAGCAAGATGTTTCACGTAACGTAACTCAGGTAAGAATACCTACCTACCTTGTACGTAATTCTACAATATTTTCCCATCCTGCGGTGTCTTGAACTTGATTAACCCTTTCCATTTTCCAACCCCACGAACCTTAATCTTACGGAGCGGGTTTCTTACGCGAGATAAGAAATTGGATTGGGGATGTTTATTTATATACCTTCTTCTTCTTTCGCTTGTATCAGATCTTTGGATCTGTTTTCTCTTTGATCATTCAGTGGAGGTCAAATGCCAGCTACCTTTCCATCTTTAGAGTAGCCAGTCTATTGTCATCTGTCCGCTGGTCTCGCGTGCATCATGATGCGTCTCTTTTGTGTTATTTTGTGTTTCTCCTTCATCTCGCGACATTCTCATCGATGCACGCCCTTCTTATAGCAGTGTTACATATTCTATTGCTTAGGGTTGTTCGTAAAATGAGGTGAAAAATTCTTATAACTGAGATTCTCAGTGTAGATTTGGCTCCGGTGACTCGAATTTCGGTCATATATATATATATATATATATATATATATACTATTTTGTATATTCGAACTATTGTGCCATTAATGTATATTATAGATGTTTCATAGAGACGAAACTGTATTTTTTCAAGGGAGAGTAGGTACAGAAGTCTTTTTTGGGTGGCAATAGGACTTACGACCTATCGTACGGTTGGCTTAGGTGATCAATTTACACACGTGTAACGTTTACACATATTTAACGTTACTTTACAGATATGTAACGTTACATAAGTGTAAAGTAATCACCTAAGCCAACCGTACGATAGGTCGTAAGTCCTATGGCCACCCAAAAAAGACTTCTATACCTACCCTCCCTTAAAAAATACAGTTTCGTCTCCATGAGACATCTATAATATACATTAATTGATTATTGATGTTCCTGTGACAAACAATCCAGTTCTGTTCTGAAAAATTTGGACATACTCAAAATATTGTGCCATTATTCAGAATACAAACATCGCAATTATTTTTCTACCAAACTAATTCATACATTTAATTCTCCTTATTCTTTGGTTACTATAATGTCATAATATCTTAAGACAAAATAGATGGGACCTACTCAATTACATATGCACGCGTAAAGTTTCTATGAGAAATGTTAAGAAATGTCGATTTCGATATTTCTACAATTGGAAAATTGGAAAGTGGAAATTGGAAGTGGAAAATAGTTTTTGTATTTAATTTAATATTTGTATATTTTGGATGAAGAAATTAGTAGACCTGCGTGAAAAAACTAATTTCTAACAATTTTTAAAGTAATATTAACACTTATTGTAATACATTTGTCAAATGTCATCACATCAAAATTGATGTCACTTTTGACAAATGTCATCGCGTCAAAATTTATGTCACTTTTGACAAATGTCATCATGCCAAAATTGATGTGATGTCGTTTGGCAAAAGTGTACAATATACTCGTATATAGTAGCGGTTAAGACATGATTGTGAAGATGACGTAAAACCAATCAGAATAGATGTGAATATTTATGCGAATATAAAATATAAATATTGTCATGACTGTCTAAAACAATAAGAACTACATATAATCGAAGCCTTCCGAAAATTCTAGCTTCTTCTTCTTCTTATGATGCCATCTTCTATCGGAAGTCGGCGATCATTCTGCCGATTACGATTTTATTTACCGCCGCACGGAACAACTCAGTCGATTTACACTTATACCAGTCCCTTAAGCTACGCAGCCATGAGATGCGGCGTCTTTCTACGCTTCTTTTACCACTTGTTTTCTAAGATTCTATATATTCTAGATAATATAGATTCTAAAGATTATATCGACAATTCTAGTAGAATTTAGAAATAACTCGAATGCGCGGAACTATGCCGGAGACTTCGAGAACAACACACACGTGTTTTGACAGCAAAGCATGACCATAGAAGTGAAAGCTGCGATTAGTGCCAATTATCATCGGCCAGAAAAAAAGAGAGTACATATCGGCCATTCGAAAGTGAATAAGCGCGACACGAGACGGGCGAATATTCTAGAAAACTGAAAAGTGTCCCAAAGACACAAGTGGAAGTCTAGAAGTGGCAATTAGTGCAAATTACATAATAGTGATCAAGTTCATGTCCTGTGAATTTTGATAAATATAATTTATTTCAATGTTTGTTTTGTCCCCCACCGCCGTGATCCCCTGGCAATATTACTATTCAATAGATGCAATTTGTTGAGGCGCCGTTGCAGAGTTCGGAAACAGCCCACGTCTGTAATTTTGCTATGGCTTTGATTATTTATTCCACGCGGGCGGATCCAATAGCCATTTCGTTTATTAGCCGACTGTGTAGATACAACCCGGCGGATCTCCGCGCCCGGATGAATTATACATATTGTTATTTCGGTGCAGGGTAATAACTTACGACCGGACCCGGTAGGGCCGTGCATTATTAAGGCTTCAAAGAAATCTCTTTTGGAGGGCACATACTTCATTCCGGCACTGTTTGGCGGTATTCCCGCGCGAATTATTCACGCGGGATCCGCCGGGCTCACGAAAACAAAAGGCGGATCGTGCGCTTTCAACTATTTTAAAAATGGTTTTAAATGCAGATGACTCATACGCACATTTAGACCCAGCAGAGAGACGATCGAACACAAAAATAGTTTCCATGAGGCATTTTCCATATAAAACACGGCTGGAAGTTTTGTGGTTAATGAGATCGGAATGTTTTACTGTGTGGCCCTGTTGTGTTTGGTGTTTTGATCAGAGTATTAATATAATAACATATCTTCTACTGCCAGAAAGCAACCGATTACTAAATAATCGGTTGCTTTCTCAGGTATCATATATAATAGAATAATCCAGGGTCTCTAGAAAATTCTACGATATTCCATCGCCTTAGTAAAAGATTACGTAGGATAGTCTAGAACGTTCCACATGTTTCTCGTTACCTCTAGAATAAACTTTTCGAAGGGTTTTTTGCTAAATAAGGAGTCACGCCATACGGGCTCAGGCAATTTAGTTTAGACTTTAACAAGGCGACCTCTTCGTGATACTACCGAGCGAACTAGTGTGATTAGTGATTCATGATAATTACAACACGCGATATTAGTTAGTGACCAGCATAAATGAATAAAGGCTACCGGGGCGAATAGTTTGAACGAACGAACACTGAACGGAGTTTATGAGAAGTGATCTAAGCAATAGAAATACCATTAATTAGTGCGATTAAAGAACAATTCAATAATACGTGTGCGAAATATTCAAGAGACATTTAACGACTATAAAAATTAAGAACGGTACTACAACTTAATTCGTTTTCAAGACTTACTTTGGTAATAATAATAACTAAAAAATAAATTAATCTAAATTAATTTTCATTGTTTTCATTTGCCTCACAAAGCCACGTTCCGTGACAGTATAGTATACTGCATAGTATCGGTATAGTATAAAAATCTTTTGTATAGGTGTATAAATATCTAGAATTGGTATAGTGATAATTATATAGGTACATTAAAACATAATTCCATTTTCTGAAAAACCATGAAAAAGTCTAAAAATATCAGCCAACATGTCTTAAGTCCAAAAAGCATATATAATAATAATAATAATAACAACAGTAATAATAATAACAACAGTAATAATAATAATAATAATGATATTTTTTTATTCCAGCTTAACCAGGTTGTAAGTGCAAGCCCCGGTCCACCATACAAATTACACGTTACCTATAGGTTATATTGAAGCATAATACATAGAGAAAAAATATAAAAAAATAAATAAAGAGAAGAGTTATTAAATAATTAAAATAATATAAACTTACAATAAAAATAAGACAATGAATACAACTACACATATAAAAGAGATTTGAAAGTTTTTAAATAGTAATACTAATACAAATTCTAAAATAATAATAATAATAGTATGGAATGCTTCAAGTCTTATTACACTACCGCACGTTACGGTTATGGAAACTTTTAGATATGTACCTATTACATTCTATTCACTACTTAAAAATATAAGTTATCAAAATATGTAGTACCAATTAACAATATTATGTATTTAGTATAAAATTTTAAAGTATTTTTACTGTAATAATGGCTTACGTACTTATTACTTCATACTTACAGATGATTTTAATCGTACCTCTTTTTGTTTCACGACTTCATAAAATATGAAACAAAAAAATTTAGAAATATTATGATTTTCATGTTCGTTAAATAAATTTAATAATTGTGACGCTATTTCCATCGAACAATGTGGTAGTGATATAGAAACAAGACTGAGAGAACATTTTAGAACATTCAGGGGACTTTCGGGATACTCTGAGATGGCGGACCACTGCATCGAACATGATCACTCTTTTGATCAACACAATATAGGGGATTACATCTGGAGGCTAAAGGACATAAACTGGATGCTTTAGAGGTAGGTACTTGAAATTAATCGAGCTATTCAAAATGGAAATAACCTCATAAATATTCAATACCCTGCGTCATCTCCGTTACTAAAATAATAACGGTTGTTAGTGACAATGAATCTCCCCCCTCCCCTATCCTAACATTATATTGTTCGGTCATATTGTTTTTAAAATAAAACACAAATCACTTTGTTTTCACCACGTTATTATATATCAATCAATCTACATGTTACGAGAACAATGTTTACAGATTTTATATCTAATAAAGTGGTGAAAACAATGTGATTTGTGTTTTATTTTAATTCTTCTTTTCTATTGTTCATTTTATATTGTTAATTTATCTTAAATATGTTCTATTTATATTGTTATTTTTAATTATTTACTGTAAAACGTGTTTTATGTTAGGTATATAAAAATCCTTTTAATTTTCTTGTACTGGAAAAGCCCACTAGGGCGTTTATTATTAATAAATACATAAATAAAAAATAATGTCACCACAAAGTTAAGCCTTCATTCAGAAGAAAAAAATATTCTTCGAACAATTAATATTGTTTTTCTTTTTATTGTCAGTTCTAATGTTGCCTTTGAAGATGATGGGTGTCGTAATTGAAAGCGCTTAGGCTTAAATATTATTACTCGACAGTGAGTTAAAACTCAGTGTTTAAATTAAATTGTTATTTTTTATGTTTGTAATATTTTACGTTTTAAATTACAGATAAAGGCTCTCCCGTTGGAAATATAATCCATCCCTGGAGGGTTGCGAGGGGATTTTATTGTCGGCTGGCAACACTCGCTGCGAAAACTTTTGACAGTTGCATACTTGCGCCGCAGCTGTTGACGGTTTGACTTCTTGGCTGCTTGTTGTATGAGAAATTTAATTTAACGCGAAAAGGGGAGTTAAAGTAGTCAACCCAGACAGGACTAACAGTGGATACCGGTAATGAAACAACAAATCCTCTTATGCCGTGCACGGCGCCTGGTGAGTGGAGTAGTTGTATACGTCTGTTTTTGTTTTTACACTTTGTTCACAGATGTAGTTTGCCCAGTTTTGCATGTACATCAGTTTAACTAACGTTGTACAGGGTGCTACAGAGCTAGTCCAAATTCTGTCTTAATCACGAGTCGAAAATGTTCAAGTTCAAGTTTTTCAATATTTAATAAGTTCATTTTTTTCAATTTTTCTCACTTATTTTCTGTTATATATTTATTAAAGCGTCTTTTATTTAAAAAAATATTTCTTACTTATTTCCGTATTTCGACGTCAAGCCGAAATCGGAAAATAGCTATAAGAAAAATATTTTTAAAAATCGTTTTAAAAAAACTGTTTTAAAAATATTAAGCATTTAAAAAAATGTACACCGTGTGTAGGTCTTTTCACTCCTGTTGCTACAAATCTTTATTTTTCTCAATTTTTATTATTATTATGTAATCCTGAATAATGTCCAAATCCCAAATTCAAAGCCAACTGCTCCAGCTTGGAAGAAAATGTCACTTTTCGACCAAACTAAGTATTCAAAATCAATACTTTGCCCAGTTTTAACTGTCTGTTTTTTTATTTTTTTAATATTTTTCTGATAACTATTATGACTTGACCTGTCGGCTTAACGTATTTAATGGCTTAATGGACACCCTGTATATTGAATATAAGTTGAACTATCACGAAAGTAAATAAAATAAAATATTTAAAATTTACTCCCTTCAATACAAATCAAATAAATCGATAAAAACCTTTTTTAAATAATAAATAATAAATAGCCTAGACAACCGAAACGATCGTCTAGTTATTTGGAGAAATAAGATATATGTACAATGGAACCAAAAAAATTGTGTTTAATTTTTATTGTAAGCGTAAAATTTCGTTGTTTGTCCGTCCGTTATCTCGTGTAACGCCCGTAATTTCACGGCTAAAAAAACAAATTAAACTGCCGGAGATGGGGCTTGAACCCCGGGCCACTGAACCCGAACCGGCCGCTTCACGCATGTTGCTACGGTCGCCTCTCCGTGGACCGCTAAAAAGATACCATAAATGTATACTAGGGCTAAGCAAAGACAAAAACCAAAGTTTCTTCATTTTTAACGGGTAACAGCTGAAATATTTATAAAGAAGTAACGAAAAATCGTAAAAAAATAGGAATGTATGTTTGGCCTTTGTCGATCATGGTGTCATTTTTATCTTCTCGTATTTCATCATATTCCATTTTTTATGAGCACCATAATCTTTTCGCATGGATTTAAAAATATTAACGATTCACTATTTTATTCTGTCTATTAATTAGTTCACAAATTTCATTTTGTATGTTCATCCTTTTTTGAATATAGATTAACGATACATGAATGAAAAGTCTGTCTGTATTTGGAAGCTTTCACCGCAAATGCATTATTAGTCTGATAATATTCTCTGTAAAGTCCATTAATTATTGAAATATTTAAATCAGACTGGAAATAGAGTTTAGCAAAGCTCCGGCGGCAGTAATAGGACATAGAACTTTTTTGCTTGCAAAAAAAATTGGTGAAATGGACAATTTATGTACTTGAACGCGGCAATATCTCGTTAAATAGCATATTTGGTTTAATATTTTTATGATGTAAATGTACGATATAAAAAAGCGTTTTGTATAGGATAACTCAATTGAGATAAAAACTGGACATGTGATATTTATGCACGAAGCCATCGATTAATTTTTCAGTTTAAAATATTTTCAATCAAAAATGAATACTGCAATTAAAATTTCTATTTTTTGGGTTCTAATATGATTTACTTTACTTTAAGACGAAGTACAATGTCAACTCCATCAATATTATAGAAAATGCCTTTAGAAAATTGAAAATATTTCCGTATAATAAATATGGTGTTCTTATTTACGGAAAATAATTCCCTAAATAAGAACACCAACCAACCAACCAATTATAGAAAATGTCTACAAAATTGAAAATATTTCCGTAGAAAAAACTAAGAACACCGACCAATCAACCAACAAATATGTGTTTATTTTTGGTTCTAAAATTTTGAGTTGTACCACTTATCCAAGGAAACCACAAATCTCTGTGCATTATTTTAAGTCTCATGATCCCCAATAATGGTAACTAGTTGTAACCCGTTAAAAATGACGGTACTTTTACATGTCGGTTCCTAAGGAATAAGTATGTATTTAATTTGAAAAAATTTTTTTTTGTGAAAAAAATTGGTAAAAAAATACTATAAAAAGGTTACGGACGTTACATTGAGTTACGGGGACAGACAGACAGACGGATGGACAGACATACAACTTCTTCGACTCTCATAGTTTGTCCGTAACGTAAAACTTTCACTTGTTTTGTTTTTTTTTGTATACTTTTTTTGTAACTCAAGTTATTGTTGCTATAATACATAACATGTTAAATCTGTGGAAACTTGTAAGATGGTCTCTATAGTCTTCAATAATCATGTGTAATCTTATTTTATGTGTACTGTTAGTTTCTCATGAATAAATAAAATAAAATCAAATACAACCAAATTAGGACGGACGGATGGACAGACAGACAACGAAATTATTATAATTGGGATTACGAATGTCCGGCCGTCTGAGACATCCTATCCAATAGCTGATCTCATTTCGTTTTCAAAATTAGTGTAAAGGGGATCTTATTCCATTTTCAAAATTAGTATGATTTCAAATTTGTTATGAAATAAAATGAAAACATTGATTTAATGCTTTCTTAATAAAGTACTCTGAATTAGATTTTTTCTAATGTTTAAATTTTTTAAATTATTTCAGTTGAATGAAACATAAACCATTCCTACATCATTACAATACATGCATGTCATTGGTATTAAAAATTAATCAAAATATATAATTCTCTATGCAACAATGTCCGTCACTAACGCCACCAAAGGCACCAATAATGTTGAGTTATATAAAACGAGGTACAAAAAATATTATTCTCTACTTAAAAATGTCTGTCATTAACGCTATCAGATGGCTCAAATAATATGAGGTATAATACAATAACGAGGTATAAGAAGCAAAAAAGCATAATTCTCTATTTATTTCCATTAATAACGTTATCAAGATGCAAGGCTACTCGAGATAGCGCTGTTCTCACAGCTTTAACTGGCGGCCGATATATATACTAAAAGAACGTCGAAACGTATGAAACATGTTATTTTATAAATCTATTAAAAATTTACACATTTAAAGTGTAATTAAGAACTATTAATTTTAAAGCTGAACTAATTTTAAACATATAAACTGAATAACCAAACAGTGGCGTGTTTCATCCATTTTCCGCCTTCTTAGTTCTTACATAGGAGTATGACCTACAACAGTGCTCGAATTGTTGACATTTTATAATTATAATTTACAGGTTTCATATATAATTATAAGTTTTAACAGCCTGTGTTCATAAATAGAAGCTGTAATTCAATAATTTTTGAGATAAATCAGTTTTGTTTATAAAGTAGTTTAATAAATCATCATTTACCTCCGGTATCCAGGAATAACCTTTCATGAAATTTAATACAAGTATAGGTAGTTATTTCATAATTTTGTAAATATGGCATTAACAGCGTAATGCTCGCTTGGCTTGAACTAGTTTATGAAATTATTAGTTCTCTACAAACTAATATTCAAAATAAACTGCTAATATTTATTATACTTAACGCTGCTGCTATAATTTGCTTTTTTTGATGTAATTTTTGTTTGCGACAGTCTTTATTTTGTTCTGACTTATAATTTGATTTATCATATAAAAAATAAGCCTGCCTATTTTTGTGCAAAACTCGAAAAGTAGTCGGTCGATTAACTTGAATTTTTGATACAAAGTTGCATTTAAATACGCGCACGTTTTTAAATACCTAGTATTATATAGATGTCATACCTGTGACAAGTAAAATTATGTTTTTTTTAAAAAAAAAACTACACGCTATACTAAATACCAAATATCACAGCAACGCGTGGCCGGGTACAGTTGGTTTATCATAAAAAGTGTATTGTGTAGGTAATTATATCATATTAAAAATGTTCATATCGTATTTATTTGTACTTTAATGTGTGACAATATGATATAATTATACAATGAATGATCAAGGACTATTTATTAAGGTCTATAATGACCTGTTGACGGTCTGTTGAAAAATAAATTAAATAACATATAAGTTTTCTTTAAAATTACACAATAGTTCAGTATTTCAAAATAAATGGACAAACGTCGAGAATAATATTTATGTAGATGATAAATATATAAACAATAATTAAGTTCTGTAATAATATTGGTGGTTTAGTGGTTTAGCACACAGTTAAACAAAATATGATATTGTGGTCACGAAAATATCGCAAAACATATATTTAAACTAAGCATCCGATCTCTGTAAATTGGAACACATGAGCATAGAGCCGTGTATGCATAAAATACATACCAATTCAACATAATCGATGCTTGCACTCTCCTATGTATCAGGGTGTTTCAAAAAGTAACAGAAAATTCAACATATATAGACATTTTTCCACATAATCGCAAAAATTTTGGTTAGATGGACCAAAATGAGGGTCGTATGGGGGATGTTGTAACTTGTAACACCCAATTTTCTTCTACATTTAACGATATCAGCATGACCTACCTTTCTTCAATCACTGCGTCAATCACTTTCGTCAATCACTGTAGCATTTGTCATTACAAATTGCTGTTCGTCCACTTTTCAAATTATCTACCCACTCGTACCTTATTCTTTTGTTAGGCATTCTTTATGACTTTCGTGAGGTTTCTCACCCTCCAACAACAAATATCTAACTCGCTGTTCGTTTACGGCGCAATCAGCCATGGGCGCCATTTATGTATGATTCCCTTCGAATAAAGCACGCCGTGCCAATCCGATGCAAATCCCCAGACTCAATTGGGATAGAAAAAAGTGAGATTAAGGTGTATAAGGTACGGGTAAATGAGAATGATTCTAGTGGACTGTATACGAGAAATTGGAAGGAAACAAAAAGGAAACTCGATTCACCTGCCGACGAAACTTCTTCTTTCCTCCAGAACATTAAAACAAAAATCCAACTCCACGATCGACGAGAAGCTACACATTTTTCATGACACCTGCACACCAAATGGTGGAAGAGCGAATGATATATTTCAGCGAATAATGTGATCGAAATTTGCAAGTTGCGCTGTCGATTTTTTTTACGATTCTTTAGAGTCTATGATACTCTAAGTATTCTACATGCAGCTAGACCGCCTAATCTATGATAAACATTGTAAGTTTCAGATTTACATGAATTTGAAATGGTAAAAAAGTCCAATAAAAAACTTTAAGTTTATATCATAATAATCTAAAGATTTGGCACTTCGTGGTGCAAAATTTTAATTTAAAATATTATTTTTAATTTAACGTTGTAGGTATTACACACAGAATATGAGTTTTTAATTACTAGATACTCTAGTTTTCGAGAGGAGTAGTCCCTCCCATCATCAGGTAGGTATAGATGGTTATTAATTCATATTTAATTCATTCATTCATTCAATTTTAGTTAATCATTAATTCATCATGATTATGAGAGGGACTGCTCCTCTCGAAACAATAGTAGTATTAATAATTCTTATTGTGTGTATAGAACAAAGTTAAAATAAAAATCATATTTTAAAACTCTAAGGGCTGGTTTTTTCATGTTGGATTAAAGTAAGCGTTCGTTTAAAGCATAGATATTTACGAAAACGGATTGTCTGATGGGTAGAGAACGCAAAAATCAATGCTTTAACGAACGCTTACTTTGATCCAACTTGAAACAACCGGGCCTAAGTTGCGCTGTCGGGCTCGATATTGGGACTCGTTAATCATAGTAGCTACCTAGTCGTTGTGGGGGGAAAGAAATGGCTACAATTAGCAAACAACAGGGAAGAATGTAAAAAAATAAGGAAGAGGCCTATATCCAGCAGTGGAAAGACGAAGGCTGATGAAGAAGAAGAAGAAGTCGGACAAGGAGGCGGTTGGAGGGAATTCGTGATGTAAATGCCAACATAACCTATTCGCGATTACAAAGTCTATTACGTATTAGTGAATAATAATCATCATCTATTGAGTAGTGTCAAAAAATTTCGTAATAACGTATCTTTTGTATACGGGAATTTGAAATGCCTGGAGAATTGTAACGTGAAATATTTTCATTCATATTTTTTAAAACGCCCCCGTATGGTAGTTTTTTGGTAATACTAGTCGAGATTTGAAAATGTTTGTATGTTGACATTATTGATGGTCCGCTGCCCGGGCGAATGTTTGGAATGGCCGCCACTGCACCTTACGCGTACCTACTCCGGACAAAGGTACACACAACCAATATGTGTGGGGTCACATACATATTCATATACCTCGTATCGCAGGCCCCTTCGAGGGAACGAGTCCACCTGGGACTGTTTCTAATTACGCATGTCGTAGCCAAATGAATTCATTATCGGAACACATTTTACTTTTTCCCCGACCAATGGCGTGATTTATCGACAAACTTTCTGGGGAACGGTCGGTAAACGTAACTGGCAAATGGCTAGAAATTTGTTACGGGGTGGCGGGACACCTAACGGGTAGTTCAGAGCGAGAAATAAAATTACATTAATTTTTAATTATTAATTTTTAATTATTAATATTAAAAATTTGATGGCATACTTACACAACTCAATTCTAAATATAAAAAAATCGTTAAAAAAATAAAAACTATTTACTAAATAAACAATTTCTCATCTAACCCACACCAAAGTTGACGTTCTATCTCTTTCTCTCCTCGATGCTTTCTTCTTTATGTAAAATACCGTAAAACCAAATTAATTAATCAATAAGAAAGACACACAGAAAAATCTAATTCATGAAAAAGTATTAGGTTACTACTTATTATTAGGTTATTTATTGCTATAGCTTAGTGGTCAGAGCACCGGCCCCGAAAAAAAGGTGACCTGGGTTCGAATCCCAGTAGTAACCTAATATTTTTTCATGAATTAGATTGTTCTGTATTAGGGTGGAGTGAAAATGTATGGAGAATATTTTTTTTTCTATTTTTGTAATAGCATAGTGGTAAAAAGCTGCCTATGGATGAGTAAATGAAGTATGTTAAATAAAATTTAACATATTATAACGGTTTGAGGTACCCCAGCACAAAATAATTTTTATAAAAAGTATTATTTCATCTATTTTTGACAGCCTCAACAAGATGTATAAAAACCTTAATAATCTATTGGAATAGTATTTTTCATATTATTTGAAACACATATTTTTATGTAATTATAAAAAAAACATATAAAATTTAGGGTTTATGGTGCCCCAAAGCCTCTTAAATCAAAAATAAATCAAGAAATTTACAAATTAAGCGCGATTCATATTCATGAAATATTTATTAAAAATTGTTATAAAATAGGCAAATTAAGTAGAAAATTCACGTTTGGTATTATAAAAAGGCATCATCTGACGTGATGACAGTCTGGCCCTGATAAAACCATCACGTTTTTTCTCTCCACATACAGCACCTGAAGCTTCAGTTACAAGCTTGATGCAACGCTCCACGGCTTGAGTGTGACAGGGAAAGAGTGCTATATTATTTTTCGTTCTAAGACCACTTTCTACAATTTCTTTTAAAGCTTCAGTAGATAAACTTTTAGTTATAGGTGGCTCAGTAACAGTAATTTGATTATCGTGCCAAACAATGATATCGGTATAATAGGAAGCATTGAAATTAAATTATGGATCTTTGAATTTTCGGATTCCTGTGACTTTCTCCGACCTTTCTTTCAGAATACGTTGGCAGGCCAGTTGCTGTATCACTTTGATGTCATTTGCAAGCATGGCTATAAGAACATTTTCTGTATGACCAAAATATCCATTTCTTTGTAAAACTGGATCAATCACTTTCTTCAAACTATCGTTTAAATAGCGACTACAATTAATTGTAAACCACAAATGCTGTGCTCCATTTACACACGAAGGATTGCATTTGATTTGAAATCACGTTCGCCCATAAACTTTCATCACAAAATTGGCTAATATAAGAAGATTCTCTTCCGGATCAGTCTTTGTGACATATAATCGTAAGATCCTGTTCGCAGTCGTTAGCCACCTGGAATGGTTCAGTGAACCGGGTTCTCTATTTGCCAGGTCAGAAGGGAATATACCAGTGCTAATGGCAGTCATTATGTCAAGTAGATATGTTTGATCGGTGCTTACATCTTAAGTAATAACAGGAAGCGGCAAATTTCACAACTGGATTTTTTCACATTGTTGCAGTTCAGATCCTATTGGCCCTGAAAAACATCGAGGTCCAGTAGTTTGACCATTAAATAACTGTAAAATGTGATAACTGTCACAATGTGATGACAGTTATTTAATGATTGGGTGCGTTCAAAAACAAAAGAATAACTATTTCTACGATTTACATAAAGTTTAGCATTTGGTTTTGCAGTAACGAAAATTGATATGTTTTGTCCTAACGGGGGCACCTTTAAATGTAAACCCAGATAAAAAATATTATCGCATTTGCTTATTGTGCCTATCACCCAGCTTTTTGCGGGTATGCCACAGTAAAAATTAAAAAAAAAAAATTCACTCCACCCTATTCTGTATGTCTTTCTAATTGATTAATTAATTTGGTTTTAAAAATTTCACAAAACTTTGTTCTGAAAAATTACAACTACATAAATATGAATGTGTTCTTGAATATATAAATTGTTTTTAATACTTGGTATTTTATTGAAACTAGTTGGTATTTATTTAATAAAGTGGTGTCAAACAATGTATTATTTCATCATGTCAGATACCGTTATACATAATACTTCAAACCGCTCTTTATCGCATAAGCATTCCGCGTTACATTCAATGATACATCGTCTAGTGAATATACCGATGACAGATGCCAATTTTCAAATAGAATTACAAATCATAAAACAAATTGCCATAAATAACGGTTACGTCCCAAGTTTCAAAGATA
Source organism: Agrypnia vestita (assembly GCA_016648135.1). Classification (NCBI taxonomy): domain Eukaryota; kingdom Metazoa; phylum Arthropoda; class Insecta; order Trichoptera; family Phryganeidae; genus Agrypnia; species Agrypnia vestita. The sequence goes on along the minus strand of JADDOH010014688.1, from coordinate 45,200 downwards.
GAATTTTGTCCAAAAAACAAAGAATTTTATACGCGATAAATATTTATATCATACTTCACCAAATAATATAAATGAGCAATGGCGGAGAGTATTATATACATAAATTACATTTCAGGCAAAGTGACTAAAAGTTTTCCAGATAACATCAAAGCCGCGTTTTATACTAATAATAGCTTAGGCAACCTTATAATAAATTCCAAAGACAAAGTCGACCCGCTAAATCATTCCGGCATTTATAAACTAAATTGTAATGACGCTTCGGCTTTTCATATAGGTAAAAAGGCACGTAATTTTAATGTCAGAGTAAAGGAACACATTAGATGTCTCAATAATAATAACTTTTCTGAATTCGCGAACCAACTTTTGGAAATAGGCCACACGTTTAAAAAGGAAAACGGTATCGAGATTCTACACGTAAATAAAAGGGGCCTTAGATTAGATAACTATAAATAAAAAAATGGCTGAACACTAAAGCTTATATAATTAACAACCAGATAAATGTTATGAATAGCCCGTTACTTGACATAATCCCCATTTTGGCGTCCACAATTACCCCCACCATAGCTGTAGCCATGCACCCGTTCAAAAATTGATTTGTTTGCTAGAATAGATAATGGATAGCTAGTTTGCGTCCGTCCTGATGAAGATACGGTGGTATTGTGTAAAGTGATCACTTTACACAATGTAACGTTTACCATTTCCACTGGGTAAATTTTGAAAATGGAAATTCCGCGTTATAAAACTGAAGAAAAATAAAAATTAATGAAATTCACTACAAAAGGTTGACAGAATTTTTTAATTAAAGCCGGCGCCACATTACGCGGATATTTTGTCGTGTCTCTTCGGCCGCGGAACGCTGCTAAACTTCTTTACATATAATATGCGCTGATCAAATACACTACGCGGATGATCGGTCGATTCATTTGACGGAAAAGACGCGGCGGAAGATATGCGCATTGTGGCGTCGGCCTAAAAAGAAAAAATATATATAATAGAAAGTATTTCTCTTTTAAAGTTTAGTATTGTAACAAACTTCCAATCAAAATTCCAAATACCTACTCCAAATATATAAATCAACTCGTTTGTACAGTCGAGTGGTCTAAAGCGTCGCTTTTGACAACAGAAGCTGGAGGTTCGAATTACCCTTGTTGAATTGAAGAGTGAAATTCAAAAAATACTACTTGTAATATCAAAATAACCATTTTGAGATAATCAAATACAAAGATTCAGACCAGTGAATAATTATTTGCTTAAAATTATTTATTAAAATAATAATGAAAATATGTATACACACAATGGTGAATTATGTAGAAAAAATGAACTAAAAAAAAAGAAATTTGACACGACAAAGCGGCCCCGACAAAGCCGCGTTGACAAAGCCGCGAAATAAAAATAAAAATTAGTAAATTTATTTATAAGTATTATAATATTAAAATGAAAAAAAACGTAATCAGAAAAAAATAAGAACATTAATAATTGAACAAATTAAATTTTTTTTTTTCATATATTCTCATGCGACTTTTATCACATTTTTGTATGCAAAGATATCATATTAAAATTTATTAATCAGGTTCCGTAAATTATAGCATAAATTAAATTCTTTTATATTTTTATACGTAAGGTCTAGTTTTGAATCTCAAAGCATTAGCTATGGAACATAGGGTTCTACTCTTCAATTATACACGATTAGTGTAGTTTTATGGATCACGTATTTTATGTTGTTTGCTGCTTAAAAATAACATCCTTAACATTTCGCCATAAAAAGATCACTGCAAAATAAATAATAGTAATTATTGTTGTCATTGAAACAAATGGTTCCGTAGCTATACGAGTATATTATATATATATATATATATATATATATATATATATATATAATATATCTATATCTATTTAAATATACACATTTATTTTCCTACGACAGGCTTACAAACGTACAGAAAAAATATCGTAAGCATCAAATTATTTCGTTTTATAACAACAACAAGGTTAGTGACAAAAATATCGGATATCTTCAAAGTAGGTCTATATTTGGAGTGTTCCACAAAAAACTCATCGAAATATAATAATAAATAATTGTTATACACAATACTTTCAAGATGTCCTAAAAGCAAAGTTCCACAAAGCAGGCGCATAAGAATAAAGTAGCAGCTAACGGGCGCGTCTTACAGAATATTTTATTAATATCTAAATGGAAAAGCCAGATCTCCGTCATCAAGAAAAATAGAATAATATATAACCGGTGACATTGTCCATAACGGGAGAACACCCCTGAATGGAAATGGATGAAAATTTGCGATACCTTTTTGTTGTTACAGTGGAGTTTGGTCGGAAAATATAGGATTATGATTCCATTTACGCGCCGGCGTAAGAGCATAACGACGTAAAAGCCCTGGTAGTTGTCGTGCTAAGTAGAGGGCGGTTGGTACAGGTTGCGTTGGGCGGGTAGGTTTCTTATACGATCACAAAAACAATTAATTTAACTCTTGCCAAGTGCCCCCACGTCGGGGATAAGAACTACGTGCTTCGATCTTAAACGGGCACATTCAGCTCCCACTTTATACAGAATGACGTTATATCGCGGTGCGATTTATCTGAGATTGTAAAATCGGTGAGAAAAATGGTGAATTACTGGCGCAGCGGAAAGCGAGAAAAATCAATAAGTTATTTATGTACTCGTATTTATAACCTCTATTATTTGAAGCGCTGTAATCCGAAGTCGGGGTGATTCAAAGTATTTCTCAAGTATGCGCTGTGAATCAATTATTATTGTTAGGCTACATCGTAGGGTGAGCCTTTCGGAAGTTTGACTTTAGTGAGGTCTTCAAATTGCATTATATATTATGTATATATACTTGAAGGTATGTTTATGTATTGTGTTTGAGATAAATTATATAGAACCATTTTTTAAAGTTATAGTGAATATAAAAAAATTAAAAGTGTTTGTGTGTGTGTGCCTATTGCATAATATATAATGTTTATTTCAGGTATTGCTACTCATGTACAGGAGGGTAAAATCCACAACACGTGTATTTTCTTTAATTTTTAATACTTTTATACATACTGATTGTATATTAATTGTATTTTATATAATTTTGAAGAATTTTATACAGAAAAAAACGTGTAGAAATTAAGATGTTAGAGTTAAGGAAAGCTTAAGGTGTTAAAGTAGCAATAATTATTCAAAATTTTCTAATCAGCTGTTGAAAATGCATAATTCTTTTGACGTTAATAAAAGGATACCAATTTTACATACAAAAATATAGGATTGCAGTTGGTATAAGTAAGAAATTTTGGAAATAAGAAAAAAACAGGCCCTTCTCGAAAATAGCTATAATTAATTTATTTATAATACAGAAATTCATAAATTGCTGTAATATAATAATCCGTTCTAAAAATATAAAATAATGCTGTATAAAAGCTAGCTTAAAATGCTTAAATATAAAATATTATGTTGCCAAAACCAAAGGAAATATAGTTTAAGTTTGAGCGATTTTAATCTAATAAAAATCTTCGATAGCCTGCCAAAGGAAATTCAAAACATGGAGAATATAAGGAGGTTTAAACTGAAGTGCAAAAAATTTATTATAAAAACTTTTAAATGATTAGATAGAATGCAATATGTCTAAGTGAAATCATATATTAGCCCACACAAAATTATGTGTGGAACTAAATTATTAAGATAAATAAATGAATAAATAAATTGAAAAGCTGGAAATAGAGGTAGGTACATAGGGTTTTTATGATATTTACGTTAGATACGCGTAAATAAGTTATATTTCTTAAGATCATGTTTTGAATGAATAATTATGATTTAGAAATATAAAACATCATCTTGTCTTGTTTATTAAATTCAATAAATGAATTGCATTACAATTGGCGCACATGTAATGATTTTAAAAATAATTAGTCCTTTAAAAAAATTTTATAAAATGGATTTTTCTTATTTAAACTTAAACATTTTAAATTTATTTTTTGAATTAAACTAGTAGTAAGATTTACCCAGCTCGTAAAACGTCACTCTTTTGCGAAATATGAATAATTCGTATGAGTGAATAATTTATTAATACTTGCATTAAAATTATTATTTTTCATACTTAGTGCTTTATTCAATTCAAGAAAAAGTATGTGGAAAAAGTGTGATATATTGTATGGTGTTTGATTCTCTGGCTCCCCCTAACGATTTTGGCGTAATGTATGGAACCATAATGAGATTTGTTCGACACGTTTTTAACGCTACTTTTATGGTCTTAGATTGTAGATTAGATTTAGATTATTTAGAACACCACGCTGAAAAGATTATAGCTTTAAACACAGTGCACACGTTACTCCACCATGCATGTTTGATTTTAAAACTAAAGTTATGCCATCACCATTAGCATGTTTATTGTGTTTTAAATCGCGTGCCTTGAAACACGATCACGGGGGTTTGTAGACCCCAGAATTTAGCATTAAGAAAAAGATTTCGGATAAAATAATATGAAACTAGCCGTACCAACATAATGACTAACATAATAATTGCAGGATTTTTAAAGCTGAAAATTTGCGAATGGAAAATCATTTGTTTTTTAAAATTGACTCTCTTTGCTTAGACCTAAAACCAAATATAATAAAATAATAATATAAAAATTTCAAGATCTTCTAATTTGGTGCGGTGACCCTTGCGTATTGTCTAAAGATTACGTGTCACGCTCTAATTATCTAAAGTTTCAATTCCAGCAAGTTACGAACGTTGCGGACCGACAGACAGACAGACAATGAAATGATTATATTTAGATTACAGCGCTTTAAAGTTTTGGAGATTATTATGTACTAATCATAAGCACTTGAATAATCACGGGACATAATAATAATTAATAACGAAGGTTGCGTGTAACCTGGGCCGCGCTGATTGACGTATCACAGTCGGGCGCCCGGGCCTCACTAGCGGCGATCATCATCTGTATTGTTGTTGTAATTCCAGCCTAAATTCTAAAAATATTTGATAGTCGATTTTTAAACAAAAAACCGACGGGTTAATATGGATGTGAAGTATGATCTTTCACATTAGCGTTAGAAAATAGGTGTAGTTATTAATTATTGCCTAATTAAAATAATTCTGTTGGATCACAAAGTAACTATCGTTTCAATAAATGATATCTCTCTATTTTTTTTTAGTCCAAAGTACGCAAGAAGTACTTTTCGTGTGTTGTGAAGAATCTTTCTTCAGTTCACAAGAGTAGAAAAATTCGTTCAGGAGTTCTTGAAGAGTAGAAATGTTCGTTCATCTTGTAGTTCATAGCATACGCAGCATACAACACCAACACTGGCTTAAACTCCATTCAGAGCTGCGGAGATATCAAGGTTTTAAGCAGCCGATTTGATGTTTCCTCAGGTGAAATATTTGTCCGAATTATGGTAGGCTTATAGAATTAGCGATACTAATTTTCCTTTAGACCTCAGATTTATTTCCTCTATTTTTGAGACAGTCTTTGTGGAAAATTTCATTCAATAAATCACGAATAAGATGTTGGATAAAAGCATGAAGATCGCCTTGACATACTAAAATTCATTTAAGTTTTTATTGTAGGATTCAGCATATCTATCTACCTTTAAGACCATGTCTCAAATAAGAAGCCCGTCTAATAAGCTTTAATTGTAGGTTTTTCCAATTTTTCAGTTGTTTCTGGATTTAAAAATAATTTTTTACTCTTCTAGTTGAAATTTTAGATTCCACATTGGACTAGGTTGGGCGAACTTTGAGAAAATTAATCATTTCCTTAAAAATAAAAATAATCCCATGAATTAAAAAAAGAAAAGTGTTGGAAATATGCATCCTCCCTGTGTTTACGTATGGCCAAGAAACTATCATGCTAACTGCGAGGACCATACATAAACTGAGATGTACACAGCGATTTATAGAGAGACAAATGCTAGGCGTAAGTTTGCGAGATAGAATCAGAAATGAGGAAATCAGATGCTGCACATAAATTGTCTATGTGGTAAATCATATTGCCAAATTAAAATAGCAATGGGTAAATTATATTGCCAAATTAAAAAAGCAATAGGTAGATCATATTGCAAGATAAAGAATAGACAAAGAATACTCAGAGTTCTGCAGTTCTGTAGTGGAGGACATGGAACATGAAAAGAGGAAGAGGCCGGCCCCAGAAAAGGTCGGCCGATGCTTTTATCCCGTCGCCACTGTAATATATTCGCAATCTAGCGGAACTTTATTCAAAAATTAAAAAGCAAGAAAATAAAAATTAGTAAAATATACACAGTAGCTAATGACCTAGACTATATGTTTTGATAATTATTTGCTAAATAACAGCACCGGTTTCCATATGGCAACCTGGCAAAGTGACACTTGCATAGGCCGTCATTCTGACAGCAACTTTGTTCGTTAATTTGAGTCTTTGTTATCAAGAAAAAAAGGGAATTTATTTCGAAGTGCAGTTACTAATACACATGTATATTTTATCTTCACAACTATGGCTACTTTACAAAGTAAACTGTGTTACAATATATATATTTTATTGCCAGATACAAAGCCATTTACTTGTACATGTAGAAATTGTAATATTTTTGAAGAAGTGTGACTTTGCTTTGACCTTACAAAAAATATCCATGGGTACCCAACGAGAAAATAATTTTATTTACTGCTTTGGTTCATATTCTGTAAGATTTCATTAAATTTGGCGGCACGTGTTTTCGACACTCATACAATATTTTTTAGTTTTCTTTAGGAGTACCTACAATAATGAAAAGATAAATATTTTAAGTATGGCTTTTAAGTGGCAAAAAAGGATCCAAACAGGTGCATTTAGATTTTTATAATGTAAAAACACAACTAGGTTAATTCTAAAAGCACGCCTTGAGAACTAAAAATTTACGTTAGCAGTCTTAGCACAAAAATAGATGCGAAGTTGGGAAAATCTGTAGAAAATTATCGAAATTTTTGGCTGAACATGATGGTTGGTTTGAAGATATAGTATCATTGCCTTCTGAGTTTCTCGACCTGCTTCCACCCTCAAGTTCAGCAGTTTTACGAGATTGTACAAGATCAGGTAGGCCTTGGAAGTCATTCGAAAAAGTATTTCCAAGTATAAATCCAAAAGAGAAAAATCATAGATCTAGTTTCTACAAAAACTCAAGAAGATTTAACGGTCGCCACTGAAGTTAGTCTGAGATCATCCGGGAAAAGGGATGCAGCCAATCTAATAAAAGAGGTAATTGCTGAGTCTCCTTACTGAGCTACTCGAACAAAAAAAGCGAGACAAATTTTTGGAGTACCAGAGCCAAACTCTCTCTAGAAGCCGCCTTGACACTAATGGTCAATGCCAAATTGAGTAGCCACCAGTATAACACACTGAGACAACAGTCGAGGGGTAAAAATTTAAATATTTATCCAGCTTACCATCTTGTCAAGAAAGCAAAAACAGAGTTCCACCCTTCGCAAGATTCGATTAATTACAAAAATTGAAAAAAGTTATTTTTTACAAGGATTTTATCATTTTATTGAAGTTGTATTGAAGTAAATGAATTTTTCATAATCGATATAAGTTACTGTAATGATAGTTCAACTTTTTGCAAAAAATAAGTCAGAAATATTGAAAAAAAATGCAAACTTTGATATTGCATATCTCCATAATTATTGATATTAGGTCATGGTTGCTTGAACATTTCAGACCAGTAGCCGATTCTTAACAAAGTACTTTCAGGGTTTGCATTAATAACGTGACATGTTGCATATAAAACAAGCTCAATTTGTGCAAATATAAGTCGAATGAACCGACTTTTTTTTTTTTTTTGCATGAAACACTATGAATTTGAATAGATTTTAGTTATGTGTACATATAAAGAATATATTTATGAACGTTCAGAAAAAGTTTCATAAAAATCTATTCAGTACTTCCGGAGATAAAAATTAAATTAGTATACATTGTATTAAGTTCCGCTAGATTTGGAATATATCACAGTGTGCGTCGCGGACAGTGAGTGGATAAGAAAAGTTCAAAGAAGGGATGATTGGAGAGCATTAGAAAGAGAGATGAATGAGGAAGAAGAACTCCTCTCAGAGTATTCAATGCAGAAAAAATGAGAGTGTGTACCGCATGTGCGTTTACTTTTTGTCACTTTTGTTTTGTAGTTTGAATTTCATCTCAAATTATCAAATTTTCAAAAGTTGTTTAGTTGGTATGGCATTGGGGATGGTAATAACTTTCGTGTTCCGGTCGCTACTGCCGCTACAGACTGATACAGATGTCGTAATAACATATTTTCGCTTCCACGAATGAGTTTTTTTTTTTGAGCTGGACTTTGATGTGGGTGCTGGAAAGATGTTTCACTTTCAAAAGAGATAAATAGTCGTGTCGCGGAAAAACCGAAAGATAAAAGCTGTCTTCTTTAACTACTCCGGCGACAGGACGCGCGGAGGCGTGAAATTTTAGGTTTTCTTGCCCTTTAAAATTGAGTTGTCAAGTGTGGAATAATGATACACGGGACGATTCCGATGGTGCTACGCGTCACTCTGTTGATGCCGGTAAGCGGATATTCTCGAGTATATAACAAAGACATATTCTTGCCGTCGGGCCCCTAAACCTCCGCATGAAGAGGATACCACGGAGGGAGAGTAATAATTTTCTGCGGAGAGGTTTTCCATGCCAGCACTTTATTTTTACGCCGAATTTTCTCGGTCGCCATAAATTTTTAAAAGATTCTCGCGGAGTGAGTTGTGTCATTACGCGTTTTAAGGCCCGTCCCGGCAAACGCGAGCGTCGCAACGAGCGAGCGGCAGTCTGCAAAAAGGATCAGACTCGACGCTCGGTGTTCAATTCGCCAATACCAAAATGATCGATGCTTTCATCGCTTCAATTTAATTTATTAGAATTATAAATTAATTGAGATCGCGTATCCTATCAAATATATATTGGTACGAAACCCGGTATCGAGCAATACTAAAATTCGGACAAGTTGATAACTTTTAGTAAAAAAATGAAATGGCCGAAAGAATTATTTTTTATGTTTAGTGTTACGGATCTGTTTCTTTTACTCGGAAGTCTTTTGTTAGCGGTTACATTTTCTCGAGAATTCTTGTTTTATTTACAAGCCTTCCCCATCAGCAATTTGGAATGTCCGCCGTAAAATCTTCGTGGAATGAAGAGACTAGGTGTTCATAAAAGCTTTAGTTTATCTACTGTCAGAATCGCTGGGAGTGGGCTTAAATTAATGAATCAACTAAGCACGAGACACTTACATTTCGTGGTGGAGTTTATCCGACACAGAATCCTTATACAAGTTCTCCGGGCTCTGAGTGTCTTTCATACATTTCTAGCATCAAAATACTGTATGTAAAATAATTAACAAGATTTGTTAGCTGTATGGAAATTATACGAAATATAATTCATTACCTCGCAAGGCTTTTTTGCCAGAAATATGGCCATGATGATGAGATGCAGAATGATATTTTTCTATAACGGTTAGAACGTTTACGAAGCTAAAGCATCATCTTCAGTAACGTTACTATTACTAAACTAAAGACTAAAGAACGGCGTGAGGAGTGGGGTGGGAATAAAAGGCGGATGGGTATGTGGGTGTGGTCATTAAGTGCAGAAGAGGGGTCGTAATAGAAGATGTTTAATTAGAAATTTAATAATATTTTTAGATATTTATCTAGATTTCTCAAAGTATTTTATTTTATTATTTATAAAATAGTTCACAAACCATTTCATTTTAAGTATATATTTTTTGGCTTAAACACACACAGAAGCACAATAAATAAAGCGAAATACATCAAAAAATACTCAAGTTTGAGTAAATCACATAGATTAATTCTGCCTTCAGCGGAAATCGAACCTAAAACCCTCAGTGTGAGAAGCCAGAGTCGTGCCTACTGGACAATGAAAGTCGCTACTGTAATAAATTATAGGTATTGTTACGAGATGGCAGAAGCAGAAAGAAGTGTACGTAATCAAGGATTTTACAGCACTCTATACCTTTTACACTAAAGTGGAAATTACTACAAAAGCCTCGCACAATCTATCAGCTTCGCGAAATGATTATAACACGGATCGTACTATGCAGTTCAGTTGTATGACAGGTGAATACACGAATAAAGTTAAAGCGATGATTCAATGTTACCAAGCGACGATAAATTGAGAGAATATCTGACGGACGATTTTGACCAGCGATAAAGTACCTACCGACGTATGAGAAGTGTTCCATACTAATCAGAGCGATATAAATGACATAAATCAGAATTTATATATACGAGTAAAAGATTTTAAAGGGTCTTGTGCGAGATTATGTTTGAATTAAAGAATAGTGCTCCGATTAAATTCGTGTCCAGTGAATTAATTTAATAAATAAAATTTCATTAATTTTCTTCCCACACCTACGATCCTGCGATAGTGTGTGCATATGATAAAAGTGTATCTATTTAATTTCAATATTATTTCATGATATGGCTAATACACCGCAATTTATGGATTTATATTGTATTAAGGATTTTATTGTCTTCCAATCTATCAATTCTATTCAATTAATCCAATTCTATAAATTCTTATTGATAAATTTAAATTTAGGTTATGACTATACCATACTTTCTTCATGCGGAAGAATGTATTTTAATTAAGCTTGCTCAATTTGTAAATTTCAATGCTCAATCATTTACTTTCCCAGTCTATATTTTTTAATGTATTTTTTGTAAGAAATAAATAATTGTTTTAATTTAAAATACCCATCGATATACAAGATTTCTTGGATTGGTGGCTTTAATATTAAATTTTATAAATACACGATGAACACATTTTGTCTCTAGTAAGCTCAAATCCTTAAATGTAACAAGTCACAAGTGTGTGACACAGAAAAGGATGAATTTTTTGTGCCAAATGGGGAAGCTATGGTGTTTGATTGCTGCACTTTCCTTGACTAAGTAACGGCCATTCAATTCATTCAAGACAGTTATCGATGGAGCATAGTTTCCCAAATATTTCAGACTTCCCATCCTCTTAATAATAATATTTAAAATGACAGTGAACTTGAAAGAAAACATCTATTTGATAATTTAATTACCCAAGAGATATGATGTCGGTTCGTCAACGAGGACACTCAATATATATTTTTTTATAGATTTCGATGCTTGATTTGGATGTATTGAACGAAGCTTATTGCGTCAATGATAAATATATTGTTTTTGGTTGTTTTGTTTGAAAATGTTGTAATGAAATGGTAAGCAAAAGAAATGTACACTGTCCGAATCCCTTGTAATATATCGCTTTGGAACAACACTATGGTAGACTCTAGAATAGTTTATAACATTCTAGGATTATCTACAATATTTGGGAGACGCCTGGTACAGCCTAGAAGCGAAGAAAACCTTCTCATAAACATTAGAAAAGAAAAGAATCTTCTCGAGAGTTCGAAAGAACAACGTGTCGCGTATATAAAGTAGAAATTGTTTGATATTTCTATCGGTGCGAAATAAGCCGCAGACGACGGCCGGTGAGGCCAATCGTGAGATAATAGACATAAATTAAGCGAAATAGTCGAGCGATTACATAAATGCTACGTTCTAGAATTGGATGGAATATTCTATCGAGTGCAAAATAAAGTGTTCCCAGCGATATTAAATTGTTCATTAACGAGTGATTAATTGCGAAATAATGTGGTTACAAGAACAGTGCATAAATCTAATTCGTGTTAAGTGAATTTGTCAATTTAATAATTAATTAATCAGTAATTAATAAATCGCCAATTAATTTCCAGTGTTTTCCCGTGACAAAATTTAAATAAGTAATATCTCTTTTCTCGAGTATTTGGATGGCAGGCGCATCCTTAATAACATGGTGATTTTCAGAAAAGGCTTCCACTTCCAGCAGCAGCGTAAATGAAACAATGAAATGAAAAACCGAAACAAATTTTCGCGAAAACATTTAAAGATCGCTGTGCGCGGGCTGCAAGCTCGATAAGTACAGCTGGCGAAGTATAGGTCGGTGAAGTACAGCTCGGCTCAACGAGTGGCTCTAAATGTACTTGATTATTTATATTGAAGCGGCGAACCAGCGAGGTTTCCTCGAGCACTCATCATGTAGTGTGTGGAGCATTCCTATTTACATCAACTTCTCGCTGTTTGTTAATTACGGAAATATAAATTAAAGTGGTTTTTGTTAAATTGAGTTAGTCCCGAATTTCGTGCGCTGTCTGCTACTTAATAAGGGAGGTTTTTAATTAAGCAGCTTAGCGTTTCGGGGGGGTAGTGTTTTTAATGTATTTGCTTCATTATAATTACGAAAACTTTCGGGAGCTTAATTTTTCAACTGAAAGGTGTACATTTAATATTAAATTGGTAGACAATGTGATGAACCCTGTTTTTGAAGAGAGTTCTTCGTTATTTATTACGCTTTGCTGTAACTTCTTTATGGAAACCTTTTTGGCGTGGCGGTGGCATTATTCATATCGACGATGGACACTCAGCTGGTTGGCGGGTCGCCACACTACATTTGGGACGAAAAATGAGTAGGTAGTAATAGCCTGGATTCACCAAATATTCTACAAAATATTGGGGATTTCATCACCGACCGCACGGTCCCTATGCTAACGCAATGAACATTATGAACCTTAAAGATTCTAGAGAAAAGTTGGGACCTTAAACAGGCTCAAAAGTGAACTAAAGATTCAACTGTGTCTCCCCTAATTATGAGCACTAAATCAGGTACCTATTCTGATCAGAGACAGGCTCACTTTTAATATTGCATGATTTTTTTTTAAAACCACGCTTAGTTGTACTAAAAAGTAAAAAACAAATTTTCGGACAAAAAAATTTTGCTTCACCCTCCAAATAAAATATACTACACAAAACTAGCCGTATACCCATGAAAAATCACGGAACATGAAATGATTCGCGTCTTTGCTAAGCCCTAGTACCTATATATATAGTATATTATTGACGGTCCACGGAGAGGCGGTGGTAGCGATGTCGCGCTGGCATTTGCGTCCGAGGTTCGCCGTGTAATTTAGTTTTTTTAGTCGTGAACTTGAACCAAACGAACGGACGTTACAGGAAGTTATGGACAGACAGACAACGAAATTAAATTATTATAATTGATTACAAACGGTTACCTAAAATTTTTTTTGTGAAATAAAAAAAATCAGAATCACGATTAGAATCTTCTCAATACGTAGCATCTTTCATATAATTTTTTTATTGCGAATATCCGATACCTACTAATCTAAATTCAAAAACAACATTTTATTACAATTGACAACATGATTGTTGATGCAACAGATAAAACAATCTCCTGATTTTAATTTTATTTTATTCGGTCATCTAACAGGGAGATATCATTGCTTGGTAAGACAAAATACAGAAAAAATAGTTAAATGTCTCCCACAATTAAAGGATGACACAGATAAGACATTATCATAGACAAATCAATGTGACATAAATGACGGATAAAACAATTTTACAGTTTCATTTAACCGATTGATGCTAATTTAACTTTAAAATAAACATAAAAGGGTTCGTGATGTATATAATGCACATGGTCAGGGAGGGCGACGAGTTTCTAGTATCTGTCTCATCATATGACGATACTATTCATATTTAGTATTATAAATATCTATCGAAATCAAGAGGTAATTGTAATCTGAGCATATGTGTGGGATGGGAGAGAATTTCCTATTATTGGTATGACAAGTTGGAAGGAAAAAGGGGTATTTCTGTCTGGTAGGTCGGAGTGGGACGTGGAAAGGTAGCAAGCTGTTGATTTCAGGAGAATCAATAAGGTTATGAATTATTTGGAAAAGGATGGATTGATCTGATAATGATAGATCTGATTATACTTTATAATATGTATATATTATAATAGGTAATACAATAATGTAACATAATGTGATATTATTTAGGTGACATTATCTTATACCATAATATACAAAATTTATGGGCATGTTATGCCTGCGTTTGCGCTAAATAAATAAAATAAAATACAAAATTCAAACGAAGTGGTTCTCAGCAGGGTCAATGAAACCAGACACATAATGAATACCATCTCGAAAAGGCGTGCAAAATGGATGGGGAATATTTTACGCCATGAAAATCTGCTCAAAACTATACTGGAGGGAATGGTAGAGGGAAAGATTGCCAGAGGGCGCCCTCGCCGTGAATATCTTGAGTAAGTGTGCCAAGATATGAATTGTGCCTCCTACACAAAGCTGAAGACCGAGTGGAATGGAGAAAGAGATGTGCTTTTCTGCAAACCAATCCCATGGATTGAAACCCAGGAAGGAAGACAAAATACTGAGAAGAAGGAAGTTCAACCATCTTCCTCACATATCCCACATGTCAAATTTAGACGAAACCTCATTCAAATTTGACGTCACAAAACCTTCGTTAAAATTGTAAGAGTTCGTGAGCACGGATCAATTGATTTTGTCTCGAAACTCGCGTACAGATAGTACAGGATTGAGTAGGAAGTGAATTGTCATTCGTTGTGTGAGTAGAATTGAATGACCAACTGTTGCCTTTATCACCAATCCCCAAGGAGACCAAGGAGCAAAGGTTCACTGATGTATAGAACCAAAAATGTACACAGATTTATTCCAAGTTTTTAATAAAATCTACGTGTGAATATTAATACAGCATTGTTCCAATGCTGTAATGATTAATTATAACATAAAATTGTTAAAAAACATAATTTACTTTATTTCTCCAGAAAAAAATTTTGGAAAATTTTAATTACATTTTCAACTGAATATACTTTTCCAAATGTATTAAACAAAACCATGAGATATTATCTTTATTATGCGAGTTCTATTTGAATATTAAGACATTCCCTAACTGCAAAAGAAATTGTTAAGGATGATAATATAAAATGTCAATTTTTGTCATGTTTTAACGTGTTTTGCTAAATTTTGGAGCGGTTCGTGACATTTATAAAGTGCAAGTTTTACTAACTGGCTTCGCCCGAGAATTGTATAATGGTATTCAGTTATTAAATATTCACTTACACTGCACTGAAAAACGCAAACACATTTGATCCATAAAGTAATGAACAATGTCAAAAAAAATATATTTATTCAAAGTCAAATTCAAATAATTCTACGCAAACAGGCAAGCAATTTATGTTGTCTCTTAGAAGATTTAAAGTAATTAACAACATAAATTAACAAAAAAATTGGTGTCCATAATTGTCAAGTGAATATTATAAAAAAAGAAATAATGTTTATTTATTTCATTAAGTGCTTATCTCCCCTGTAATTTTTTTTACAGAGACGCCTTCAAATTAATGTTTGTATCTTTAAATATGTATATTAATTCTTTACTTATGAAACTAATGATATACGCCTACATATTTTGTGTATTCAATTAAAACTTAGTCAGATTTATTTACTCGTATTTCATTTATTGTCAGACTTATGTACTTGTTTTTCATTTATGTCATATATTATAAAAATTTAATAATTTTCAGTATACGACTAAATAGAAAACAAAATTAATTTGATTAAGTTTTAAGTTTCCTTTCTTTAAAAAAAATAAAATGTTGAATATTCTTCAAAACTTCTCTTTATTCTAGAGGTATATTTTCTAATCTAAAAAACAATATATTTAAAACTGTTTTAACATATTTTAACAATATTTTTCAAACATACTTGCGTATGGAATCTGAAATAAATTTTCTTATTATACAATATTTTACATTTGCAAAAGCACTGAATCTTGAACCAAAGTATGTTTAAGATATTAGCATATATTTTAAAATTTGTTGTGTAATATAAATAAATATTTTTTACAACATATTAAACATATTTTTATTTTAATTAGGTTTTTATAAATATAAAAATATTATTATCAAAATGTTCTAAGATGAATATCTTTTTCCCTTTCGACAAAAGAAAAAAACATGGAAAACACAAAATCTTCTGGCAAGAGTTTTTTGGGAATTCCGCCATGCGTATGCGTGTAAGACCTTTTTGGCCGACGTTTCGGATTCAATTGCAGAGTCCATCACTAGGGCTGATATGTTAGTCCTTCGTGAAATCTAATATGATATATTTGAAAGTTCTAATATGATACATTTGAAAGTTCTACCTCAAACATTGGTCTGTTTATATTTATAAGCTCTGTTTATAGGAAGTAAGAAAAACTAAGCAAACAACTACAGAATGGTTCATATTTTGCACTTTGCCAATCCATACTAGAATATAGAATTATTGGATGGGGTGATGCACCTACAAAAATCAGAAAACACACAACGCTCAGAAGGCTTTATTAAATGGTATATCACAAGTCAGAAGGCAGTCTGTAAAAACATTATGCCAAAATACTACATAATCGTGTAGGATTTTGGCATAAATTTACAAATTTAGCAAAATTGGCAACCGCAATAACAAAAAGTATGAAATAGATCACTATACAATGCAACGTTCACCAATTCCACATTCCAACATCCACATATAAAATTTTTGAAAGTTGTAGATACATATGTTCCAAATCAGAAAATCTTCCGCATATTCGATAAATTTTAATTTTTAGTATAGGTTATATCTTAATGAAGGGACCATATAATTATTCAATAAATAGTGATTTATATACAGTGTTTTTTAATTATTAATGTATAAGTAATGTTTTGATTTAGAACCGGACGTGGTTCTAGTAAAGAAAAAACAGATCATGAAATGTATTTTAAGTAGAAGGGAAATATATATAATAATAATATAATTTATGATTTCATTTGTAACTATTCCATTGCTTTTGCCATTGCCAACGAGTAGCTTGTTGGTCTGGTGGTTAAGACTCTCGCCTCGTGATCCAAAGGTCGCGGGTTTGAACCTCACTCCAGACCAGCAAGATAGTCCTATTTTCATAGCACAAACATTTGGCTCAGTTTGAAAATAGTAAGGATATTGATGTGACCATTCAATAAAATGATTCCGCGTTCGCATCTCTTTTATTTAAAAAAAATGTTGCTATTTATTAATGTAACAAAAAAGATATAAATTAACCTGTTCAATATGCAAGCTATTCTATACTCAGCATGTACCAGCTGGCCAGCTTAACGAGTAAGTAGCTGTTCGATATCACCCTGTACAGGTAGGCCGCAGGTGCCTAAGTAAGGCTGATCCTTAGGGATGCTTTTCCTGCCAAGAAAGTTCTGTACTCTGTTCGGATATTCCGAGCCACCCTGTTGTGTCAAACTTTTCCATTTTGTTTATCGAAATAAGTTTACCAAAAACACGTGTTGTTTTAACTTCTGCGGGATATGGGCGCACGTCTATGATACGCAAAAAGTTTGCCTTGCAGAAATCATCCCCTTGAATGAATAATTTATTATTTAAAAATAAATGTAACGCGTGACTACGGAATAACTTTTAGTCTCGAAACATGAAGAATTAGTGAGTTTTGTGTATAATCATTCGTTGTGCTGTCTTCAAAAACTTCAAGATTCTTGTAATTATGGCAATCTCTTACGTATTTTTCACGCATCCTTAGGAAAAACAAGATTTCAATGAATAGGTGAGTTCAATTATATAATTACTAGCTGTATTCGCGCGGCTTCGCACGCGTAGATTTTTAGAACACTGTTAGGATTGTCATAGAACTTTCGCGAATCTTCTAGAACATTCTCCTTCTAGAACTTTCGAGAAATTCGAATGTACAGGAACCTTCTAGGCATACCGACACATTCCGCCACTCAGTTTAGAAACTTATAGAACTTTCGGGAATTTTCTAGAACCTTCTCCTTCCAGAACTTTCTAGAGCAGGTTTTTCCGGAACCTTCTAGACTCACCGACACAGTCAGCGCGCCTATTTTGAAACAATCAGAAACATTTGCGGCCTTCCCATAACAAAACAATATGCTAGAAAGCACATTTTCGTCACCTACTCCCACCCACGCACAGCCAACCCCATCAAACTCGCATATTTTCGATGTGGCACCAAGGACTATCCACCACCATAACCACCGGTGGGTGGTTGTGGCTAGTTGTGGAGAAAACTTGACGGATAGGGAAATACGGGTTTCTTTATATATATATATCGATTAATTGTTACAACATTGCATATCCTTTTTAATTTTATCATCTCTTAATTTATGCTTTTTATGTTCTTATATAAAATTGTTCCGTCTTACATTGTTATTTTTTCTTTATCTTTTTTTCTCCTATATAAACTGCAAACAATACTGTAAATGTGAGACGGTTTTCCTTGAATAGGCCCAGTCTGAGTTGGAAATCGCCAAATTATGTTCTCTATATATTTACTGTGAATAAATAATATGCGCTGCATACAAAAATTAGACGTAGAATATTTTGAAATCAACATTTTCCAAGTAAGGTTGAGGTGGGTTGGTCACAATCCAGCACGAGCATCGAAGAAAGTGTACGAAATAGGTTCTACTTTCACTATTGCTTTTTTATTATATAATATCTACTGTTCTTAATATCCAAATTTTATATTTATATCATCAATTAATTGATTTATCTTATAGTTATGTAGTATTTTGTTTTATATCTTTATTATCTTGTTCTCACTATATTGTCAGCTGCTCGTCTCGGTACGGGCTCTTCTTGATGGAGATGAGCGGCTATCTTTCCTATGTCATTTATCGAGATAAGGATAAATAAATAAAGAAATAGCTCAACCGCCGAGTTTTTGTATGACTTATGCAAAAAGGATTATTAATATATATTTCTCTCTCATTCGCTCTATCACTGACTCTGTATAAAATAAAAAGACAGGTTATTACAGAATGAGATGAATCCTACCAAAGTTGACACCAAATTTCACAATTTATTGTAATAAATAATTAATGTTAATCTATTTTGTTTTGTCAGTTTTATTTTTAGTCGTCTTAGTAAATAATTTAGGAATTATGTGCTATTTCCGGTATTATGGTCCGGTCTTTGTAAACATTGATAGTTTTTTTATTATTTAACATTTATTCTTTATTTGTCGTTTATCTTTGTATTTGTGTTCTAAATCTGTCATTCGTATATTCTTTCAGTATCAGTTTGTAATGGAAATGTTTTTGTGTATGTAAGATTTTACACATATTTTTTATTTAAAACTAGCTAGTAACGCATCAAAAATGGCGGTAATTTCACATGCCGTTCCCTAAAGAATAAATATTTACTTATTTATGACATAGTTATACCGACTTTTATCAAAATATTTGAACATACTAGATTGTGCTGGGCGGAACATGAAATGGTTCGCGTCTTTGTTAAGCCCTAGTGTATATTTATAATAAATTTTGTCGGTCCATGGAGAGGCGGCGGTAGCAACACGCGTTAAGCGGACGGTTCGGGTTTTCTGGCCCGGGGTTCAAGCCCCATCTCCATAATATTAAATGATGTAGAGCTCCTTCCATCCTTTAAATAGACGAACGTGAGAATAAGTTAGTTAAAAATTTGAATTTATGTGTCGAAGATGAGATCTGCTTTACACTAGCAAATTCCACTCTTGCAATATCCTCATTGCTCCAGGCACCAGCATCACCATATTACACCACTAGCCGCACGCTGCGGGGTGAATAGGGCTTCTCATCGATGGACCAGTAACGTTCGTAATGATCTCGCTATTGGCACATTCGATGGAGGGCAATTGTCTCGGTGGCTACACAAAGTTGGAAAGCCCTCGGCATTGAAGCTCCAGTCTTAGACGGTGTGTGCAGGAAAATTTCCTCCCACTTTAGGGGCAGTTAAGAGGGACCACCCTGGGGGCTATGAATAATGCACACCACAAGGAAGCCCTCAGTAACCCGTTACAATTAGGGTGTAATCGGAAATTTACTGGAATAGGTTGAATGTTAATTATTTTTCTGTTCTACTTACTATGAATGAATTAAAGTATACACATATTTATAAAGATATCGCACATCTCATAAAAATGTACAATTATTAGTCAAATTAGACGAATCAAATAGAAATTACATACAGACAAAAATTTTCTACAGAAAAAAATTAATTACAACCGGGATATGTTCTAAAATTGCTAACTTTAAAATGTATTTTCATTTAATGAATGTAATTTTTTTCTGATTTACGAATTATTTCGTACTAGCCGTACGCCCGTGAAAAATCACGGGAAATATTAATAATTAAAAAAGACCTTAGCCGCTCGCTAATTGCGTGTCACACTCTAATTATCTAAAGTTTTAATTCCAGAAAGTTACGATTTTATGGACCGACAGACAGACAGACAACGAAATTATCATATTCAGATTAGATAATTAATGTAAACATGATTCCCAATTTTTCTTGAAATTTGTACTACCTAATATAAGTGCATCATTTCTCTATGAACGAGATCTAGTATCTGTTTTCAACGGTAGCGCTTGTTTATCACTCCCCGTAATGGAGAGTAGAATTTGGGATTCCTGCATAGTACCACGTATCGATACTGTTAATAAGTGTATAATTTCACTGTTTATTAATAAATACATAAGGTTATACTACGATACAAATAATATTTCCTTAACTCTTAAAATGTTTTTGTTTTTGCTCTTATGCAAAATAAATTTTTTTTGACTTATAACTATTATTCTAGGGGATGCACGATGTATTATTTTTTTATTTTATAATAGCAGCTTTCTTATAATGTTGGTTATTTTCTCTCATCACATGAATGTGTCGAACACATAATATTTTAACGAAATGTTAAGTACTGTCCGAATCCCTTGTAATATGTCACTTTGGAACGACACTATGGACTGCTTTAAAACAGCCTACACCAACCTAGGATTTTCTACAACATTTGGAGACGCCTGGAAGCCTAGAAGCGACGGAAACCTTTTCCTAAATGGTTTCTTCTGATTTTTCTGGATGGTTGGATCAACGGCGTTGATTCCGAATGCCGTTTTCATGTCTTATTTCTTAAGAATTTTGGCAATACTGTCCCTAAAATTTAAAACAAAAGAGAGAATGGAAATGCCTTTCGCCGGCCGCACAATACGCAAGTACATTCCTAACCTTCGAAGTAGTATTGAACATGGCACACTGCACACGATTTAGTAGTGCCTGTATGCATGTATGATACGACGTCATACATGCATACAGGCACTACGGATTTGTTCGGAAATTTTTGCGATTTCGTACGACGGATATTGAAAATTTTGTCAATTTGACACATGACCACAAATATTTGTAGGACCAAAGTGATTCAACTACGTGACCATCAGCGCAGATCATGGCGGAGGATTCTCTATTCTATATTCTAGATAGGATAGAGATTTCTAAAGAACTAAAAAACACCTGTAAATTAAATAATTATGTACTTCGAACAAAAAAAACTTTTAAATATTTCTCCGACGTTATGAGCTTTCGTTGCACTTCGATTCTCCCCAGAATTTGTGAATCTATTAGATAGATAGTCATGAAATTTGTCATTTTTTAAATCTGCCATAATAGAGTTTCCAGAAGATACAGATTATTGATTTGGCATAAACTTCATTGGAGAAATGTCAAAGTAACTGATCGTGACCACGCAAGACGCAATCAGTGAGCGCGCTTCCATACGTACGGAAATAGTTGTACGAATATGTACGTAATAATTCGTATCCAAAGTGCGGCCGGCCTTTGTATGTGTTACTTGGTTCTTATGATATGCTATATACGCCTTTGGTATCCATTACTTTCCAGTGCGTCACGGAGTAAGTATTCCTCTTGACGTATCAGTTAGGTACCTAGACGGTGGTAGAAGTTCACGTGCAGGGATTGGTTTTCTGTAGACGTGTCCGAAACTTTCATCTGTGTTCTTTTTCACTTCGACATCGAGAAAAGTTAAAACGTTGTCCTTTTCTACCTCTATGGTGAATCAGGTTCGTATGTAGCTATTCACGCGCTAAAGAAAGTTCAGCAGTTTTTCATCCCCGTGTGGCCAGATTGCAAATACGACATCGACCAGACGTTCGGTGTAAAGGAAGCTGTGTCTTGGTTTGTTTCCTAGGTTTCTCCATAAAGAAGTTTGAAATTACTGGATAAAGTGGGTACCCATCGCTACGCCTGAAAAGAGAAATATCAACTCGTAAGGCAGTGTCAGAAAAGCGCGCAGATATCTTCTTAGTAGATTTCTTCTAAAAGTCTCAAGGCGTCCCCCACAGGCACATTGGTGAGGAGTTATATCCCTACTTTTAAATGATTCTTCCAGCATTTTGACAAAATGTACAGAATTATTTACCCACGAGAACGTTTTTCCCATGTACATCTGCAAAATACCGGCCAAGTGCTGTGATGGCATAATGTTGTCGGTCTTAATAGAATCCATAAGGTTGGAGTTCCAACATTTGACCAACAGTTGATTTACAACATCATCTCTAATTTTTGTCATATAAAGTTGATTTTCTAATTATAACAAACAACAACCGAAGAGCGTGCATGAGATGATGTATGTAAGTAGACAGAGAAAAAGTGGTGTTCTATCTTCTCTGCCTACCCCTCTGGGATTGGCGTGGTGGTTAGTTAATTAGCGTTAAAAAAGAGCAATAGAAATAGCATTTTGGAATTTTAAAATTATAAGAAACAAAAGCGCCATTGTACATTAGACGAAATTTAGATGTTTTAGTAACTGATTTAAAAGTTAGATGGAAATTTTAAAATGAATATACTTGATATACATTATTATTCTAATATACCCAATAAAAAGTTTCTAAAACACATAATGCTTATGGAATCAGTTATCATTATTTGTGAAATTGACACTCTTTGCCAGATAATCATATAAAAACACGTTGTCCTGAATTCTAATCACATGCATAGTGGTGCATTTATTTCTATTCCCCTCAAATATAATAACGTATTCACGGGTATTTAGTGTCTTTGTAGGTACAACGATGATTAAATATACAGGAAAAAACATATTCTATCCAAGATTGGCTTTTGGCGACTTAGACAAGTAACACATTTTTCAAAAAGTTTCAGCGATTATATTGAAAACTACATTAAAAATGTACTTAGGTTAAAAGCAATTTAAAGATTTTCCAGAGTGGACTGTTACTATAAACGGTTCTGTGAATTATCATTCAAAATCCTCAAATCCCTCTGTTGCTATCTCCTAAAGCTCTACTTTATGGTCCTTTCATCATCAAGAAAAACACCAAGTTGCACGAAAATGTATTACTTCTTGTATTACAGAGTTCTTGGGATTAGGGTAATTTCATAGGCAAACGTGGGGGGTTTTCATCCGTTTTAGGGTCCCGCTATCCTCTCGGTATCCTGGGAAGCCCCGTTGAGCTGAATTTCACTTTGGCCCATTCTGAAAATACCAAGTACAAAGATATTCTACGGACACTCATATTACTTTGGCTAAAGCCAACATCGGGCGGGCGGCGAACGCTTCAATAAAACATTTATATTCAAATTTCAAGAAAGACATTTTCGTATCAGCAGATAGATAAGTTTATTTTCTGGCGAATGTCGGTCTGAAGAGGCTTTTATTGAAACGATGGCCATTTATTTAAGGATCAGATGTGTAAACTTTCGCAAGAAGATACTAACTATTCATAAAGCGGTGTTAAGGAAATAGATTAATGAAGACGTTTTATTTAAAGGTTACGCTTTTAGAGCGATCGTACATTTGTTAAGACTGATCCCAAATTTTTCATTGTGTCTTGTTTTACAGTGTCATGTTTTAAATTCAATTCCGAAATTGAGCCAACAAACTTACTAACTAACTAACCATGATGCCGAGGATTTAACGCCACAATCTTCTGTCCTGGCACACCAATTTTGCTTCGTCTACTTTCATACATATTCTCAAGCATTCTCCTCAGTTGTTGAAGCTTCTAACAGAGCCATCTTCCAATATCCATTCATCCTCCATCCTTGTCATGCCTTGAATGCCCTCTGCTTTTGCTGTCTTCAAAATTTTCTTTACCATCGATTCCTCACTTATTCATTCCACATCAGCGATCCTTTCTTTACTTTATCTATGACGCTACAGCCAGCATTACATTCACTTCTAATTTTTTCATTGTCTACTTTGTGGTACAAAAATTTTCCACACATACGTCTAAGCGACTGCATTTAGTCTACTTTCGTTCTTTTTTGCCTATTCCAGACATGACTTGCGTCTCCTACTTTAATCCATCTCATTTTCATCTCCAGTCATTTTCATCTCATTTCACTGAAGTAATCATTAGTTTTTTAAAAATTATATTTACATTAGAACATGAAATAATAGAACAAAGGTTTTTTCATATACTGCATGTAAAATGCATTAGTCTGAACAACAAACTCCAAGATTTTTATAAAAAATAATATATTTTATAAAAATCTTTGGGTTTGTTGTTCAGACAAATGCATTTTACATGCAGCACATGAAAAAACATTTGTTCTTATATTATTTTAATTATAGTGCGTCGATCATATTGTTGATTACGAGTCTATTCACCGCCACACGAAACTCGGTCGAGTTACGCTTGTACCAGTACCTCAAGTTACGCAGCCATGAGATGCGACGTCTTCCTACGCTTCTTATTTATTCCTACCACTTATTTTCTCCTGGTTGAAACTATAATTTGGTCCTCTCATAATATGTCCGAGATACTCAAGTTTCCTTATATTGATGGTCAGCAACACTTTGCGGAGTTTTTCCATACGCTGAAGGACTTCAACATTCGTGATTCTACCCACCCATGAAATTATCTAGATAATCTTTCGAAAAAATTTTAAATATGGTGGTCAATCATGGGTGAAATGGATGAACGTTACACTGGGTAAAATGATCACTTAAATTAGCCATACGATAGGTCGTAAGCCCTTGAAACACCCAAAGACTTCCATACTCACTTTCACATATAAATAGATTCGTCTCTGTGCGACACGTATAATATATCTTGATTAATGGTAATCGCTTTGGGGGCAAAGATCCAGTATTGGAGAAGTTTCAGGATGTTGAAAATACTTTATTTTACTTAATGGAATTAAAGTATAGATCAAAACAAATAAACAAATGATTTTTTTTTTGAAATCTGTCAATAAATAACAGAGAAAAAGAATATTAAAGCAGTGTATTTTAGCGCGTAATGATTGACCTCCAAACCGCCTGTGACGTCACGCGTCCACACAGCAGGGCGCCGGAACACGAGACCCGCTATGTGCACCGGGTGCGAGAGATGACGTCACTCGACTCCACCGGATGGAACAAAATTATTCAGCCAAACGCAAATTTAAAATTCTATAATTTTACCATAATTTTACTTTCAGAATTTTGTTCAATTTTATACAACATTTCATTGGGAAAAAAACTAACCCATAAAAATCAAGTTTTTATTATACTCCTTTTCTCATTTGCATTGTTTCCAATTTGATATTCTATCAACATATTCCTCTTGCTTTAAGTTCATGTGGAAAATATATTCCATGTAAATTATTAACCTTAAAACTTATAGAAAATTGAAAACATAATAATTGGTTTAGGGGGACACGGCGCTGGCGAAACCGTCTGATCGGATCCATGGCTCAAGTCAAACTAGTTGAAACAAGTTTCACGCCTTCTTCATGCGTCGGGCTTCTTTCTCATTTGTATGGTTTCCAATTTGAAAAAAAAACCGTTAAAATTTCGAAAAATCCAAAATTATACTTTTACTCTAATAATTAAATTTTTTAAACGAAAATTTGTTAGACCATATTTATCGTCGCCGCGAATCTACCTGCAAAGTTTCAGCTCGATTGGATCACGGGAAGAGGGTTAAAAATCGATCCATAGTTTTTTCGGTAGACAAGCAGACGCTACGAGTAAACATAAAGGGAGTAAAAAATAGGAAACTTCTCCATTGTGTTTTGAAAAATTTCGAACATACTAAAAATATTTTGTTAATTCATTTTTTTGACATATTTTAAATACAACCAATAATTTGGATAAACAACAACACTCTTATATATTTTTAGCGAAATTTAAAATAAATTAAATTTTAATAAATATTGTTATTAAGTTCTACGGGTTAAGTATTTTTATGTGTTACAGCTGTTTCGGCTTGTAACAAATATCCTATCAAACAGTGGATATACCACGTACAAACGAATTATTTATACAATTTTAAGTAAAGTAAATAAGTCGTTTGTACGTGGTATATCCAAGCCGTAATGTAATGTAATCCTCACAAGCCGAAACAGCTGTAACACATAAAAATACTTAACCCGTAGAACTTAATAACAATATTTATTAAAATTTAATTTAATTTAAATTTCACTAAAAATAAATATGGAGTTCTACAAATTAAACACAAAAACCATAAATAAAAAAAAAATCATTCTTATAATATTATTGTAGGTGTGTCCTTGAAAAGAATACAAAAATTGTCCGAAAATTCCAGTAAACTTAGCGTAGCTCGGTCAACTGGCGATTTGGAGCGACTTATCCACCCAATTTTATGTTTTTTTATGGGAAAATATTTAGTCGTATCATAAATAGGTAACATATACGTATCAGACGGAACTATTTTCCCAATTTGGTGTATTAGCTATAACAAAACTTTATGTGAGAACAAACAATATTGACAAACTTTTATAAGACGTAAAATAGGACAACCTGAAAATGCGAGATGTGCTCGAGAAAAAAAAACGACAAGTATATTTGGACGAACACCCTATTCTTTCTAGTCGTGTTGCAAAGCTTTCAAAATTTTTTTTAAATAATAAAAAACTGATTAACATAATATAATAGATAGAGACGAAGTAATTTATATGAGAAACATGTTTGGAAGTTTTTTTTATATGGGAAAGTAGTTATGAATTTTTTTTTAGTGCTTACTTGTGTGGGCTTACGACCTATCGTATGGCTGGCTTAAGTGATCACTTTACACAGTGATTATTATTTATTCACCAATTCCACCGAATGATTGACACTATAATTTTAAGTTTGAGAACATTAGTTTGTTTCATTGATGTTTGACAAGATGAGTTTATTTTTAATATGCAGTAAAAAATACTATGAAAATTTGTCGGAAACAAGTGACAATTGGAGTTCTAGTGTCGAGTCAGATTTCATAGGGAATTAAAACGAAATGTGAGTATTGAGTCATGTAGCAGTAGTTTAAATTAAGAATGTTCTTAGGTTTTCACGGCCACTCAGAATCTTCAAGTTTGTGTTTACTGGGGTATTATGCCGTGTTACGACCTTTCGGCCCTTAAGGCCCGAAAGGTAACAAGAAACAACACGGCATAATACCCCAGTAAACACAAACTTGAAGATGTAGTTTAAATTGATGATGGTTCATAAAAGGATGAACGGGTAGATATGGTGAATGCAGAATTTGCTACCTATACATTTAAAAAAAAATACTATAAATAATCTTACATTATTACTTGAATTCACATAAGATACTCTGGAGTTGCTAATAAGCCATACCATAAAGTGTTAAAATTAATAAGCGAAATGTTCGAATCGATAATGAACGAAACGATAAAAAATGATTATCGACTGGGTCAATAAAGGTCGATGACGATAAATTTGATTTATCGTTTGATCGATATTATCGTTTGTGTAATCGATAATGAACGATATTGATTGATAAACGCATTTGTTATGTAAATACTCAACTTATTGATACCTACGTATTAATATTATTTACTTTTGTACAATCTCAAAAATTAACGAAAAATTAAATTAAAAAACTATTTTATAAACAGTTTTATTAAAAAAATATCATGGATTTTTATAACAATACATTCAATCTGAAACCACCAGCAATAGAGAAGCTACTTGGTGGTAGTTAGTAGTGGTTATGATGCTTGCTTAGTGATCTGGTGGTCGGCGGTCTGGGCCCCACTCCAGGGCACCAGGAAGTTAGTCCTATTTCCATAGTATGAGCGTTTAACTTAGTTTGAAAATACTAAGTATATTGATAAGAAACGTAATCCGTGTTTGTATCTCTATTTAAAAAATATATATGTAATTACCGGAACATTAAATAATGAAAATATCCCTTAAAACTTGAAAGCCAAAAAATTACTAAAATTAAAATTGCAAAAATTTAACCTTATTTTAAGGGCTTTTTTTAGATGCATTGATGCATTCACAGCAAGATAAGTTTTTGATTAGTTTCTGTATCTGATTCTGTAGAACTTGCACTGATATTCTGCGAAGGACCAAAGCCAAAAATTCTTTTTAAAAAACTATATTATCGTTAATTATCGATCACTATCGTTAGAGATCGACGATCGAAAAATTCATTATCGTTTATTAACGATATCGAAAATTTATCGTTATCGTTATCGAAAATTATCGATCTTCATCGTTATTCAATCGATTTTATAATTTAGACAAATTGTCTAATATGAAAAACAATCATGAAAAAAAAAATGTAGGTATGTAAGACAATCGAATTAGTATGTGTAAGCCGTGCGTACGGTTGTTTTTTTGTATTGGTGTATATACCCGTTTACGCCAACACAACGAAACAATGTGCGTCGTACGCACTGCTTACATATACTAATTCAACTGTATTTCTTAGATGGAAAGAGGTATACGTATTTATACAGAATGTTTCATAGTTAGTGGCAAGAACTATTCTAAAAACTGCTATTTGATATTTTTGCAAAGTTTTTACTATTTTATTCGAGTTCAATTAAAGTGAATGAATTTTTCATAATTGATTATGATGATCAACATTTTGCAAAAAATAAGTCAGAAATATTGGAAAAAAAATGCAAACTTTGATAATGTCATATCTCCATAATTATTGATATTAGGTCATAAATGCTTAACATTTTCGACTCATTATTGAGGCAGGAATATCTACCTGTAAAATTTTTGCTACTATATATGAGACACTATAAAAAATATGAAAAATGAATATAATTTTTAATATATTTTTTAATATATTTTTAATATAATATAACCTATAATTTTTTTGAACCAAGACATTAAAAAACGGACCCCACTACTCGAAGTGAAGTAATCTTTTAAATATTTATGACGGTTCCTGGAGATGACAAGAAAGTCTAATAGTCTTGTCTCATCTCGTGAGCAAGAGGATAAGTACTTAAATGTGGATGTCACATTTAAGTTGATACGTTAAGTAATTATTGAAACATGACCGAAACCCGCGAGGAAGGGATGAAATGGAATACAAATATATTCAAATTACTCGGAGATTTCAGTTTTTCGTTTATTTGTCAGCCTTACAAGACTTTTCAATCTCTGAGATGAATAATTTGACGTAGAATTAAGAGGAGATGAAAAAGTTAGTGAATAAATTTAAAGGATGAGGAGATGTTTTGAATTAAAAAGGAAAATCAACAAAAGATTGCTGGAAAGCGTAAATATTAAGAAATATTGAACAATGAATAATTTATGTTATTTTATTTGGAGTTTTTAAAAATACATTTTTAAATATTGAACATAATTAAGCTCGTATTTATTAAATGTACAATAATAGAATTGTAAATATTGGAAAAACATTATTTGCTAACTTAATTATGACAATTATATTAACTTGGATAGCCGATTAATAAAAATTTAGTACTCTTCCAAATAAACTGTTTCCATATTTAATGGTTCTTAAAGGTAATTAACTATCACAATTGAATGATAGTTATTCATACTATCATTCAATTGTGTTAGCAATTTTTAACAATTAACTATCATTAAACTTGTCTTTTTTCACCTCTATAAACTATAAATAGGATTAGAAAAAATTGTGTTAGACATTTTTCTAAGTACCTTTCTAATTAAATATGTTTAATTAAAAAGATAGAGACAGATAAATATCTAGAATACTGAAAAAAAATATTCGTTTTTCTACATAATATTCTAATTAACAAATGTTGGTATTATTTTTTTAATTTCATGAGCTATGCTGTTAAATTGCAACTGAACAATAAAATATAATGTCTGAACAATATTTTTCCGAAAGTAAAGAATAAATTACGATACTATTTTAAGCATTTTTTATATATTTGGTTTGTTTAATTTTTTTTCCACTGCAGTAATATATTTTCAAACAATAACTTCTTTTATTGGTTGAAATTTTTAAAAAGCATCATGATAGACTGAAAAATTTACATACTACTTGTCTGTACACCAGGCGATACACGTCTACACTTGTAGACCGGGGTGTTGCACCCTTGTAAAGCCAATACCTTTCCCGTCAGGATTCTGAGGGTTCGTGGACTTAATAACGACAAATATATTCAAACACGTTCAGCAGTGTAATCTGGAGAACCCAATCTGCAAGTAATAAGGGTAAAAGCCCCTTTGAAAATACCACATACCCGCACATATGTATATGCACGTACATACTCACAATAGATCTTTGTATACACGTACCTACAAACCAAGCGTCTGAATGTTTGTCCCGGAGAAAGCAATTTGTTGATGTGTAATATGAACAGTTTTGAAATTCGAATTATGAAATACTAAATTGGTTATGTAGGTATACTATTAAGATTTTAGTAAACCGGTTTTGAGCCGTACCCATCACTTCGTCAGGACAACCACCACACTAGCATGTAAATACCACTACACACTACAACCATACACTACATTGATTATGTTAGTATACTACTGAGATTTTTAGTCTACCGGTTTTGAGACGTACCTACCCGTCTCTTCGTCAGGACGAAAATTCCACTACATGTAAATCCAACTACACACCACAACCATAGTATTATTCACACACTTACACCTTCCCAAAATATTCCTCACATGCGTGTTAATCTAACCGAAGGCTAACATGCTCATAGTTTTCCAAAAATCTCAGTAAGTGGTAATATACTAACATAACTTACATTTTGTTGTATTGCCCGACCACAAAGTTATTATTTTACAGGGGCGTGCAGTGAGAATAAGAAGCATGAGTTTTTTCTACGCATATATTTTGAAAATAATCCGAAATAAGAGATATATCTGGTAATATTCCATTTACAATAATTAATATTCTGCCAGACAAATATTTAGTTTCAATTTTGTTTCCAAATATTTGTAGAGCCATGCTTCTTGTTCTCATTGCATGCCCCTGGTATTTTAAATATTAAAAATATTGATAATACTAAATTGGTTATTCGAAATAGATTTCATAAATCGTCATCAGTTTGAATAACGGTCATCTTCATTCACAAACGACAGTTCTCCAGATATTTCTGTTCCAAATTAAACCCTATTCCAAAACCGGCAAAATATATTAATTTTTCATCATTGCATCCAAAGATATAATAAACTTTAGATACGTTACAGGCGTGAAATCTTGGCAACTCAAGAGTGAGGTAATTGCCTTACTTGCATTCGTTATCGAACGGACCTTCTTTGTAATCGGGCGCGATGCTACGCCGAAAAAAAAAGTCCCGGGGAAAAAGGAACAGAGTATCGTACACTATTGCAAGAATGACTATGTTATTTTAATCACCGTGACATTAAATTACCTTATTTTTCTGTCTACACGCAGAACGTTCGTGAAATAAATGTTCCGTGATTTGTTGTCTCTTTCAATGCAATATGTGTTACATGTGAAAGTCGGCTAGTATGGGAATAACGTGTCTATATTATAATACGTCAATGACTGCATCCGTTAATTTAAATCTTGAGCGGCCCGAGGAAGAACTATAACACCATGACTCTGGGGAGTCATAGTGTAATTATCATTCATTACAACGTAGCTAGA
The DNA here is from genome assembly GCA_016648135.1 of Agrypnia vestita. Classification (NCBI taxonomy): domain Eukaryota; kingdom Metazoa; phylum Arthropoda; class Insecta; order Trichoptera; family Phryganeidae; genus Agrypnia; species Agrypnia vestita. The sequence continues at coordinate 13,623 of JADDOH010014688.1, read as the reverse complement.
TCACTTTAGCTGCCTCATAACCTACAACTGGATTGTTTGAAGATTTCGATAAGATATGAGTTAGTGCTAAAATGTTATCTTTATTTACCATAAATATACTTTCATATGGGATAGTTTGGTATCCATATAATAAAACTGACTTTCCATAGTCATATTTAAGACTCAAAATTCAGTTTGTATGAATAGCTGTTTAGATCTAAAATTTAGTCAATTAAACTTTTAGTAATCTCGGTGAGTTTTAAAGAATGATCAATATTTTTTCGAGTATTTACATACTCTGAATTTAAGTGTAGAGTGACAAAAAAATTCTGTGGCATTTGCTTCAAGCATGCCTTGTCTAAGGTTGTACTCAGGCTTGAGGTAACTCTCGATTAATTTCATTACAAGATACACCATTTATGATTTTTCCATAAATATAATAGTAAATTAATTAGGGTTATTATCTACGTGGTCTACGAAGAAATAAAACTGATGTAAGATATGAAAAATAAGTATTCACATAATATGTTTGTCACATGCAACTATTCGCTGTTTTTGGTCGAGATCGGTCTCAAGTCCCGACATGAATAATATTTGAGACGCTGTAGAAAATTTATACCATTTCCGAAGTGTGGTAAGCGCGTGCTTAACATTTCTGTCTGTGTTCTGTATCGTACATCCATTTTTCAAGCTAAGCTTGTTCTACATTGGTCCTTGAGAAAGATTTCGTAATGTAGTCCTGCGGATTCGAAAAGAAAAAGGTGTGTTGTGCTTAGGAAGGTTTGTTAACAGGATCCTGAATAATGAGTGATCATTAAAATTTTCTAAAGAATAAATTTCACTCGATGAGGCTTGTAAAACTAATGAGGCTCATGGAACTAATTACTCGTTAGACGTATACCTACAAAGGTGGGTTAGCGTTAGGTGGGTAATGGTTTTGGAAGGCTGGCTATTGGCTTAGAGGGTTGAAGATGTTTATGTACCACGCCATATAAATTTATTTATAAGTTTTTTATTAATTTATATATTTAACATCACTCACACATCACAAAACATTCTTCTGTCTTAGCAAACCGAGCTGCCAAGGCCACGAGACATGTAAACACAAATAAATAGAATCAAAAATAATTTGAATAGAACATTACTGAAAATAATAAAAAGTGATGTTTTAATCGAGTAGTTTAACGAAGAGAAATCCAAAAATAGTAAAAATTTAAATCAGAATTTTTTTGTCATGTTTTAATAATTTAATTTGTATTAAAGATAATGAATTTTAAGTATTTGATATGAATTAGTTTATTATTGATTACATTGTAGAGATTATTTAAGATGATCATCAGATAATATTAACCTTGTTGTTCCTATGCGAATTTTATATTTAACATATTTTTCATTACTTTTTTTTTTCGTTTCGAGCTTTGAGAGAAACAGAATCTCTGATCGACATTATCAAACTGATACCACCTGTCGACGAGAGATTCTGTTTCTCTCGAAATTTAAAAAGTGAAACAATATAAAATATTAAAAACGCGTAGGGGTAACAAGATTAATATTATCAAATGATCGTCATGAGTTAATTTAATGAAAGTCCGACGTTTTAAAAAAAATAAATCAGAAAAAATATTTTTTTTTGCGTCATTTACCTCCATAAATATTGATATTACGTAGGATCATATTGGTTGAATATTTTTGACTCATAATTTAGGAGAACTAGCTTTGATACACCCTATATGCCGTGGAAAATAGGACTATCTGTTAGTGTGGAATGAGACTCGAATCCCGTATCGTGTCTTATCTCTGTCGTATTTCTTTTATTCAGCTTTTTACGCCCATCATCTTGCCAAATGGATTAGTTCCAAATAGACAGATACGATCTGTTAGTAGTGTCTTTTGTCAAAGATCTTTCCACACGACATTGTTATTTATTTCTCCCTTTGCCTATTTTGAAAACCGAAATTTTTAATCGTAAATATTTTATACGAAAATATTTCTTTTATGCTACTAAGCGACGAGGGGAAGACACTCGAAACCTGCAAGGGTTCTCGGAAACAAAATAAATGATTGAAAAGGGTTGTTGCGAAGCCTGTCAATATATACTGTTAATTTAAAAGTATTGAAAACTAGCCGCGAATCCGCTAAACTTTATACACGAATTTGTTGAATCGTTTTGTTGTTTTTTATACATTAGAATTATAAGATCTGATTATTTTGCATATACATTAGAATTTTAAGACGTATGCTCAAAAATATTAATTCTGTAATATTATTTTTTTGTATCATTTGTCATCGTCATTCGATGACATGTGCTTTCCAGAAACGCGATATACATATATGCATACATACTCATATATACTATGGACTCTTGTGAATCTTTCTTAATGTTTGGAAAGTCAATTCCCTTTGAAATATGAACATGTAACCATTTTTTTCTGAAGGTACCAACATTTTTCTGAATAGTAAACAAAAAAGTAAATTTATATTGTCAAAAAATAGAAAAACTGGAATTAAATTAATATTTCTGAAACGAATAATTTGATAATAAATTATTATTTAATACCTGCACGAATTTTAGGCTAGTTTTCAAAATTATTATTTTGTTCAGAACGATTATTTTTAATGTTTAAATATCATACTACCAATATTATAAACAAGAATACACACTTTGTATAGTATAGATATTAACAAAACCAAAAAATCAATAAAATACTTCGATTTTTAATTTTTAGTATCCGTTTTATCCTGATGAATGCATCATTGGCCCCGAAACATGTTAATTATTCAACAAATAAGTGGTTTATACAAAGTGTTTTCATGTTAATTATATAAATATTGTTACCACAAAATTATTTTGCAGTTTTTGAAGAAGTTGACCTATTTATTGCAACGTTTCAAAATGTTGGTTACTAAAAGTATTTGTGGTGTTTAATTAATATGGACGAAGATTTATTAACATTCGATATTTAAACGAGTTTTAATCTTATATAATTTTAAAATAAGCGAGCAGAAGAAGAAATAGAAGAATAGAAATAAGAAGCAAAAAAATGTAATTATGCGTAACGTTATCATGTCAAAATTTAGTAACAGTTTCGAGATTTTTCTGTATGTAAATCCAGCCACGACATATTAAAGTGTAAAATCCACAGCCACCTCATTGATTTTTTCCACACGTTAACCACGGCGAACTTCGTATATATTACACCCCTTCGAAAATTGCTAAGGAGGCAAATGACTTAGGGAGGATCTTATCAGCAACAGGGTGGAATAATGCTCCGGTCTCGCCTGGGACCCCAGCAGTGTCCCAGGGTCTAATTCCCTAGTAATTACCGCTTATCTGTTAAACCTTCTATCAAATCTTACTAGCCCATCTCCAGAGGTCGTCTGGTAATCTTGAGATATATACACCATTAACTATGGGATTTGAAACGTTATTGAGATTATGGAGTCACGCTGAAGACCCGCTGTGAATACGTATGAGAGGAGCATCCCGCAAACGACTGCCAAAGAACCTTTCAATTTAATAGGGATTTTACATACACGTAGATGTTTGATAAGTGAACCAAACTATCGAAATAGAACGACTTAAATGGAACGTTGTTCGCTTTGGCAGAATATAAATATGGTAAACGTTCAGTGAAACGAAGATGAATCGGAATCTCTTGAAATAAATAGGCACGAAGGTCTTGTGATGTCTACTGGATCGGATAATGTTCCGTGACTGAAGGGACTCAATAATTCTGTCCAGATGTATTTATTTAAATACATTTTTGACAAAAGTTTATAAGTATATTTCTCTTTTTGATGAATTTAACGATAATAATCATAATCTGTACATGTGTCTATTTTTACAGGTATTTTGCAAATCTGTATGTGCAGTTTGTACGCACATGAAAGGTATATATTTAATTAATCGAAATATTGGGTATTGTTGTCGATGCACTTTTGCTATTTTAATGGAAGTTAATTGATGCCTTTGCTGCAGAAATCTGGAGAACGTTAAGCGATGAATTCTTTAAAAGCGTTTTCACCACCTCATCGGATTTGAATTTTTTCTTTTAAAAAGTTATCAAAATTCCGAAAAAATAGAAATCAGTAGGTGCAAGGTCTGGTGAGTAAGTTGGGTGATGAAGATTTTCCTGTAATTTTAAGATGGTGTGGTGTGTGGACGAACTTATCGAATAATCAATATTTGTCTGATTATTTCTCTTCCTACTCATTATCGGTAAATAAAATAATATTTTTTTTAATTAAATGGTGCCACAATGGGAATTAAAAAATTTTGATGAAGAGATATCTTATATTTTTTCTATTAAATAATAAACTATGTTCTTAAATTGCAACTACACATTAAAAAAATGTTTTAACTAAAATATTATAAGGATTTGATAAGGTATGTAGAAAATTAATACTTATTATTTTAACCGGACCTCCCTCGTAAGTTATTGCGCTAGCATTGTATGTTTGTCTGTTTGAATTATTCTGACCCCAAGGTGGTGTATATTATAATTAAGCTAGGAGTTCTTAAGTTCTTAGTTCATTCACTATTATTTTGCTAACCGCAATTTTAATTAAGTGCTTGCTTAATCAAATTTCTACATATATATTCTCTTTGAATTTTATTCATTATATTTATTTATTGGCAATATTGCATTTTTAATATGATTTTAAAATATCATAAATATGATGCAATGAATATAAGCAAACATTACCGAAAATAAATCAAGATATGATGATTTAAAATATGATTTTTATTACATTTAAATTCTGTACTTCACACACAATACGAATTATTAATTAATAATATAGTTTCGAGAAGAGAAATCCTTCTCATCATCAGGTAGTAGTAATCAATAACTCATATTACGTGTGTAGTAAAAAGTTTAAATTAAAATCATACTTTAAATATTTAAAATATAGCACCACGAAGTAACTACCAAATCGATATCAAGATTTTATGATTTAGGAATATATATAGTTTTTGAATCAATTTTCACTTTTAATAAAGAATACGATAGATAGTGAATGAATCTTATAAACCATTATAAAAATTCTTATAGTTATCAAAGCACAACAATTTAAACCCACGAGATACAACAAAAATAAAAATTACTTAATACCGATTACAAGAAGGACATTTGGGTAGAAATCCATTGAATATTGTGTTGATAATGTTTAAGTGACAAATTGTTGAGTGGTTGGAGGCGTCGGGCATAGAGGAGATACAAAAGGAACTAGCGACGAATGTTACCTAGTGGAAATAAAGTGATATGATGTTTAAGGTAGTGTTATTGTGAGAATTATAGTAAAGTAGAGTAAGAATTTACAATGGGTGTTGTACAGTGTTGCTGTGTATCGTGCCCGCCTCGATACAGGATTTTCTTAGTGAGGGGTACTATTGTAAATGCTGTATTATTAATAGGAAATACATAAAAAATAAATAAATGTGGAAAAAACTACAGATTCAATGAAAAAAATGAGTTTTAAGTAAATGCCAATTCAAGTATTCGGGTACATTAGGACAATACCAGCTAAAGTTGCCTCATGTTTTTGAACCACTGTGTAAGGATTGAAAGTTATTATTTTTATTGTTTTCATATTATGGACTGACTTTATCGCTTTTTGTTTTTCTATCAAGCAGTGGATAATTTTTGTTTGATATTTTCTGTAAGTTGTATGGGACGAGAATGTATATTCAGCAAATGTAAGTAATTATTTTGAAAACATTCGTATTGTTATCCTTTTGAGTATGGTCTAACGGAACGAGTCTTAAACCCCATTTACTTCACTTAACCACTGGACCAACCAGTTGCTTTAAGATTGTTTTAATTCATACGCTATATTTAACGTGATTTCCTGGTAAATCCATTATTTCGTAGGAACTTTTATTCAATTATTTCATGATGTTATATGAGATGAAAAATTTTTTTTTTAGCAAAGTTAGCAACATTAGACAGATTATACAAAAACAATTTAAATATTACAAAGAGACATTCATTTATCAAAATATAAATACACCACAAACTCATAATTCTCATATTCAAAGACAAAGAACGCGAATAATAGGATGTTTAAACATACCCAAATACAACAAAACAGCCATACAACACCATTGCACGTATCTAGGTGTTAAATTTTTCAATAATTTACCAATGAATGTCTAAACTGAAGAACAATATACTAAATTGAAGAAATACTTAAAACAAATAGAATAAATACATAATCAAAACAAATTATTAAAATTTTAAAAATAACTGCATTCCGAAAATAATTTGTACGCTTGATAAACTTATTTTATGATGTTTATAATTCTCTACACTGTTCCATCTATTGACTTATATTTATCATTCATGCTAAAACATTCATTCCGATATTATGCGTCATGCACTCCTGTCCGCAAACACAAGTTTTAACTTTTCTGGGGATAAAAAGTATAAAAAATATACAAGTTTGTATAAAATAACTGTAACATGTATCTATGTATTTTATTTTCAATAAATAAAAAAAAACTTGAGATAAAAATCCAGCGGATTGCGGCACTAATAAAAAGAAATGAACATTTTCATAGGTGGGTATATACGTATTACGAAAAATGTGCGGTTTAAATTTAAATAAATGCATGCATTTTCATATCTGTGTTTCCTTTGTGCGACTTGAAATATCAGGAATATCACGCCGTAGTGCTCACGAAAAAGCGTCGCGATGCCCCAATAAATTATTCCGAGAACCCAACGACGTCCATTCATTCTGAGTGTGAGACCGCCGGGGCTGGTAACGCTCCCCGCGAGCCGTGCAGGGCGTAGCAGAGGGGAGGCTTTCATAATAAATAATACAAAACTATGAATTGACGGGTGCTTTTTAATTTTTATTTTAATTCAGCAGTACACTTTGTTAGGCAAACTAAATTTAGACGGCAGAAAGTACTTTAAAGTACTTGTTTTCGTAACCTATTATTTTGACATAATGAAAAAGATATAGCGACGGTCCCTACATATACTCTCGAATCTACGAATATTCGATTAAGTTTTAGTATTTTAAAGCATCCGGTTTACTAAAGTTAAATTTTTCTTTAATATATACCTATGCTTTATTTGAAACGAAAATATATTTTTACAACTCTGTTCGAAAATATAGATTAATTGGAAAATATAGATTTCAGATAGTATATTTATGTTTATTTTAATTTATATAGCGCCGTTTTTGCGTAAGAGACGCTTCAAGGGCGCTTTATGGGTAAAATGAAAAAATGAATTTTTGCCAATTCGACAGAATACGCGGAAATCGTCGATAGCACATATAAGATTGTTAATATAAATAAAAATAAGCGCAGCCTTATTTAGCTCTAGAAAGATTCAATTAGCGATTAAAACAGATTAATATCTCAAAATCGACAGTAAGTTTTCTTAAGTGAAAGGATTAGGATTAAGATAGTAGGATTTCATGAAATATTGTTAAAATTCAGACACACGTTAGACAATTCTACATATTTTGATTTTTAAAATACTTTAACATGAATTATAACACACATATACCAAGAAAACTGACTCACACAACAAGAATTTTCACAGGAAAACACTACTGACACTTAAAATAAGAAATTGCTATGGACAACGACCGTATACTTTTCTAGCACCTTAAATCTATAATATTCTTATCAAGGCAATTCCGCACATTCTAATAGTCCCTCAAACAAAATTTTGAATACCAGTGGCGCTCTGGCTTTTGAGTAAGAAAGGAATGATTCAGAAAATTATGTATCTTTTATGTTGATAATTGTAAACAATTATGATAATTGGTAGACAAATTCGAAATAAATGGTGGTTGCAAAGACAAACGCTTAATACGAAACAGTGAACTATAATGTACACTTCGGCACATGCCAAGTAAATGTAAAATGGATTTCATGAATAAAAAAAATTAATTAATATTATGGTATCATTACCAGTTGCGAAATATATGTAGGCTATGTCATGGGAAGGAATTTTGATATCTCTAGCATAGTCCATTCGAATGTATGAAAAAAACTGATTTAAAACATATGTATATTACAACTTTCATAAAAAATTGATAATGTGTGAATGTTCTTATAGTAGATATGGTGAACGTTGCATTGTGTAAAGTGATCACTTAAGCTCAAATAGATAAAGTAAAAACATGCCCTGGCCCATCCTATAAAGACTTCCATACATATTTGCCTTATAAGTAGCTTCGTCTCTGTGAGACTTCTATAATTTATCTTAATTAAAAAATATATATTCACCGTTTTCATTGCCAAGTCGATATAGTTTGGGTAATGGTGAGTGATAAACATCTCGACATGAATATTACAATACAAATATTATAAAAATATAATTATTGTAACGAAGTACTTACTTAAAAAAACTTAAAATATTAGTTCATAGTAGGCACGAAGACATATTTTGAAGTTTTGAAATAATAAGTTGTAAGCTATAATAGACAAAATGTGATTTTGACATATCTGAAAGTTAGTCATACAAATGTATGGTAGTCGTTTTAAAATATTATTTCTATTTTAAAATAACAGAATAAAAATTATAGTGTACCTACGTATAATTTATGTAAGCACTATTTTAAGAATATTTAAATTTAAGAAAAATTAAAAATGTTTTAATTTAGTGTTATATTTATGTATGAGACGAAAATTTATATTTTCCAAGGAGAATACCTTGCATTACTCTCTTACTTGTGCATCTTCAGCTTGTCTGCAGTCTCCGAAGATGTCACTCCGAATCATTATACTTTCATTAGCTCCACCGAAGTCGCTGAAAGTTCCGGCTGAAAATCAAAATAGACAACTAGCCCCGAACCTGTCTGCCGATGTCATTATCTATTCAATAGTAGAGTTTGACAGGCGGGAAAGTGCAAAGTTTTAGATTTAGAACAGAAGCTCCAACTTTGAGCATTCGAAGGGTTCATTTGCTATTCCATTGGATTAAATATTTGAAAAGCGATTTGTATAGTGATTGAAACTCCAAGGAATTCACTGGAAATGTAGATACATAGTACATTTATAATGATATTCTTAATATGATAACAGATACCTACGTAATGTCTAATATTGTCACATGTCGTAGCTGCAGGAGGAATTAATAAACGCTGGGATTTAATACATGATTTATTGAATAACGATTAATTAATTAAACTAATGTACAAAGTCACTTATCACTATTAAATGTAATGCTATTCCTTAAAATAAACTATTTTGCAAATTCATCACTCGTAAATAGACACTTTATATTCGCTTTGACACTTTATTCACTGTTCACTAGAATATTCCATCGAATTTCCGCACTTATTAATTTCGCTTCAGTTTACGTTACGTAAGAACGTTCCGGAATTTTCGCTGTCGAATTACTGCTCGTCTGGCCGTCCTGGCAACTCGCGACTCGCGGCTACCTTCGCTTCTATTATCACCGTCAGACGCGCGCGCCCAAAACAACTCACTCCTTATTCATGCTGTTATCCAGACGTTTCCAGTGTTTACTCGCAAGTTCTCGTGTATTCCTGATGTTCCTGGAAAGTTGCAGACGTCTCTCGAAAGTTGGAGGTAATTCCAGATCCTTCGGTAGTATTGTGACAACTTCAAACAACTGTCACTTGACAGAAGTGCGTGAGTCTTTTTAGCATTTAACAAGGCTTTGAAATAAAATCTTTATATATTAATTTTTATTTGTTGTAACCAACATAAATTGATTTTATTTCAAAGAGAGAGATTATCAACAGGGGCCGAGTTGACGATATCAAGTAACGATAAGGTTGGAATAATGATTTATTATTGATAGTGAAATAACCACATTTTTATGTTGAATAAAATTAGAAAACTTACTTACATCTTCAAGGAATTTAGGAATATACTGGACACATTAAAAACCACACATTGCGCAATTAGCTAGAAAAAATACCCACTGGTACACATAAAATATTGACTCCGGAATTTTATCCGATTGACAATGTTTAAAAAACATACAAACTCAAAATAAAGAATGTAATTTTGCGTCGGAGTTTAGACAAAATAAATTGCCTTTTTCGGCATGAGAAGGCCGCGGCCCCGAGATTATCCGATGCCGCCCCTGTCGCCGGTAATTGAGCGGGTTTAACGTAATTTTTAACCCGGTTCCAAACGTTCCTGACATGCTCCAATCAACGTTTGCCTTTCCAATTGGCAATTCTCCACTTGATTGCCATCCAATCGGGGCACGGCACATCGAAAAGAATTCAATTTATCCGTTTGCATTAAAGGCCCGGAATCTGTGTTTATACACACGCATACGCGCGCACCTACAACGCTAGTCGTGCAGCATTGTCTGCTGGGCCCGCGGTTAATTGGGACTAACGGGGGTAGACCGAGTTCCTGGAGCGATATACTTTATTCCAGGTGGAGGAAACTTTCTGATTAGGTTGTCACTCTTGAACGACGTTCTCGAGGGTTTTAGGCTGAGACAACTTCCTCTCGAAGCTCAAATCACTGTCCCTCCTAACTCCGTGCATTTACATAAATTTTACCTTAAAAAGTAGCAACCTAGATCTTCTTCTTCTTAAAATTAGGCAATCCGCCCTTAAAGAGCGATTCAACGCAAAGGGTATAGTTAATTATATATTTATATCATTTAATAACAAGAATTTTGATATTATCGCATCGAATTAGGTGAGTTTATAGCAAGAAGATGACAATATTGGTTAGGAGTTGAAATTCAGCCTCGATCAGCTCATTGTAAAAAGTATTAGAGTTCCGCAATGGGCAGGCAAAAAACATGTGATCAAGAGTCTCCTTCTCCGAACCACACTCGCAGATTGGACTTTCCACTATGTTCAGTCTGAACAAATGACCAGCTACTAGACTAGACTAGACAAGACAGCTACTAGACAATGGCCAATTCTCATTCTAGAGATTATTGTCATAGTTCTTTTGGACTAACTAACTAATTAACTAACTTACCATCACGCCGTTTTCCCGTGGGGGTAGGCAGAAAGGATAGAGCACCATACTTTTCTGTCCTGACACACAACTTTCGCTTCGTCTACATTCATACATCTTAGCATGCAAGCTCGACGGTTGTTCAGGCTTCTAACAGGAAAGCTTTTATTACTTAACCAGGGTTTGCTAGGAATATTGGTCTGTATACTTTTTAAACGCTTTCCCTTGTGATCACTTGTATCACTCCACAATGATATCCAGATGTCTTTAGTTCGCTTTTTAACACTATTCAGCCTATCATTCATTGGGCAGAAAAAACGCTGTGGGGGGACACCCGAAATTGTGGCTTCTTTCAACCTAGATTATCTGCCAATATACAGAACCATGTTTGCAGGAAGAGGTATTTCATGATGCATGTATTCGTGATTCAGGTGTATTATCCGACTCAAAACTTACTTTTATTAAACATGGAAATGCGATAACTTAAGTAAGTCTCTGAAATTGCTGAGATGTTTTAAGGACATCGCGCCCATTTCAATCAATTGAAAGCATTAAAATATTGTACACATCTCTTGTCCGGAGCCAATTAGAATATTGCTTATCAGTTTGGTCTCCATATGGGCATATAAACAGTATTGAGTGTGTCTAACGTAAATCTCTCAAATACATTAACTACAAGATAAGCATACCAATATAAAACATAAAATACAATAACCTGTTGAAGAGACTGAAATTACTTACCTTATATGATAGAAGAAAAATTTGTGATATAGTTCTTCTTTACAAAATTGTAAATAATATGTTGGACAGCCCTGACCTTGTGGCGTGATCAATTATAATATCTCGTCCTTACATAGAACTTGACAAATTGTCACATTTCAATGCCACAATTCCAGTACTAATTATCAGTCAAATGCTGTAATTAGCAGAATATTAAAGAATGGTAATGAATTTGGTTATATGCTTGACGTTTTCAATGACAATCTAGTGAAAATAAAGTGTACACTTAGAGAGACAATACTATTTATCTACGCCGCCTCTCTGTGAACCGCCAGAAAGACACTATAAACATATACTGAGGCTTGATGCAAGCTAATGTTCCGTCATTTTAGACTAGTAATAATTTTAATATTGCACCATATTTGATAGACACCGGCATTTTACATCGGTTACACATATTACATCGGCATTACGTTCATATGTAACATTGTATGTCATTTAAACATACTTTTTGAGAAATAATTTGAAGTGTTGTTCTTAATTATAATATTTATTTATTATTTTTATTTATTTATTTATTGTTTATTTACATTTACATTAGTTAATACAAGATACTAATAACTGCCACACTAGGTAAAAACCTGTTCTGTGGCAGTTATTCTCATATGGTATTTATGTAGTAGTAAAAAATGACAATTAAAGAATCTAAATCTAAAAGAAAATAAAAAGAAAAGAAAACATACATACAAAATCAAGATAAGAATTTAAAGTAAATCATAGGAATAAATCTAAGAGAAAAGAAAAGAAAATACACATACAAAATTAAGATAAGAATTTAAGTACTTACAAAATAAATATTATATTATAGTATATTTTAAATTATATAAATAGTTTTTGCCAATTCAGAGGTCAAGATCACTTCTTCAGCATACCTACTACCTGATATTTTTATAAACTTATTAATATGATGTTTAAAAGGTTTGTGTAGAGTTATTTCTTTAGTTTCATTAGGTAACTTGTTAAAAACAAGCGGGGCAGTGAAATTAAATTGTCTTTGCCCAAAAGACGTTTTCCTTTTAGGTACCTCTAAATTAATTGTATTTGCCAACCTTGTAACCCGTGTTTGTTGTGTACGATGAAAATTTACCTTGTCCTTGTGGAATTTTAAAAGTATGGTTTTAAGGTATAATTGTCTCGGGTCAAGAACGTTAAATATTCCAAACAAATCATCTGAAGGAAACATTCTCGATTTCTTGGTGTTTTATAATAACTTTTAATCCACTAATTAAATAATTAACAACAAAGTTTTAAAATAAACATTTGTTAAAATAATCGCGAGCAAAATAATAACATCCTTGGATGAATTTATTTTCCGCATTTTTTAAAATATATTTAATGCGCGGTTTACGTCGCTCCTGTCGCAAATAAATTTGGAGGCTTGAAAAAAATTTCAAGCCCGATTGGAAAATTCGCTTTAATCACAGGGCTGTTTGGTTCCACATTTCAACTGCAGCGAGCCTTTGGCGCTCGTCGGGCCGTTAGGGGAGGGCGCAATTTAGACGAATGACTCGCTGCAGTACATATGAATAGTGTCACAATTAATGAACGGCAATCGAGATCGGACGTCATTTAACATAATTAAATAATCGAAAAGACAATTGATTGCATTTGTATGAAGCCACTTCCAACCCATCCCCAGGCACGCTGTTTAAACGAGCCAATTAATCATGTAGCTTTTGTAAACAGACGCAATATAAAATAAATATTTGATCCAATATTGTGCCTGTTAGGCCCGGTTGTTTCAAGTTGGATTAAAATAAAAGTTCATTTAAAGCATAGATTTCTACGGAAACGGACCGTTTGATTGGCGGAGAACGCAAAAATCTATGCTTTAAACTAACTTTTACTCTAATCCAACTTGAAACAACTGGCCCTTAGTGTAGTGGTTTAGATTCTCACTTAGTCATCTATTAGTTGGGATTCGGGCCTTATTT
>JADDOH010014687.1:0-51578 GCA_016648135.1 Agrypnia vestita | reverse complement strand
GAGCGAAGAAAGACATACTTCAACTATAAATATTTACGATTTTGGAGGTTTCGGATAATATTGATGTTATATTTAAAATTAGTTTTTAGCGGAACAGAAAAAATTATTCCAGAAAGGCAAAGTATCTCTCAGAAGACTTTAGTTAGAGGTTTAAATAGGAAATAAAAATTGTTTGATAATTTGTCTATCAGAAAGAAGGCGCTTATGATAGAATGCCAATAATTAGCGCTAAATATCACTCGCTGTTAGATAGATCAAAACAGATAGTTCACCAAATGTCATTGAATCACATTGTCCGCCGAGTTTCAATGTGATCGGTGTGTAATATAATAATGCAACAGATTAATAGTGGTACGCTTACTATTATTCATGGAAAATTGAACTCATCAGATAATAATAAGCATGATAAAAATAGACAAGATGCTTATGTGCCGTTATTTTTTTGTTCATAAATTAAAATGTGACATATATAAGGCACCAAGTTCTTGAAATAGTACAGTCAAACTTCGTCATAACGAGCATGGATATAAGATATCAGTTTTATAATGAGCAAAACTCTGTAATGATTTTGATTTAACGGGTGACCCCGTACAATTAATTATTATTACAGCAAGCATATTGGAACAAATTTTGGAAATTGCAAACAATATTACGTTTTTGCTTTGCTAAAAAAACAGATAGCAATGAAAGCGTTCAGTTAGCTGTCACGACAGGTTGTTTTATGACATTAAGTTGTTCTTTCGGAGATGTGACAGTGATACATAATAGCACATTGCCATTCATTCTGTAATTTCTATGCTCATATTACCCTAATTGTACTATGTCTTAGATGACTGAACTTCAATATTTTTTTTTAACAAAAATGATTATATGCAGATAACTTTAGTGGCATTTAAAAATAAAATCAGTGAGATATGAACCCTCCTTTGTTGTGAGTTAATTAATCTGTTAATCAGTCAATTTTAAAGAAAGGAGATCTACTACAGTACCTGATTCTGATATAACAAGTAATGCCTATAACAATCAAATTTAGTGAGTCTCTTCCTGCTCCTTATAACCAAGTCCGAACGTATTAAAAAATTATGAACATTACATTGAAGATATTGCAAATTTGAGTCACCATAAATACAATACAGATTGCATTAAATTTATGCTTTTTTTTTACAATGATTACGAAAGTAAAAGTAAAAGTAAAGTTAAACTTGTAAAACCGAGAAGAATTTTTTTTATAAGAGTGAGGAAGTAACCTCGACAGAATTGGTATTACGAACATAATGGCCAGAGTCCACGGAATGAAACATAATGAGGTAAGTTTCAGAGATTTAGTTGAGATAACTCTCAGAACCGCGCACATAAGTTCAGCCTTTGATCTGGAGATAAACTCAGAAATTACCACTTTGATTGGTAGGACAATGTAGACAGATAGATGCCTCAACCAATTTGACAGCAAGACTAGCATGTTAACCAGAATTATACAACTATTTATTGTTTTCACAGCTGCGGCGGATATTCAAATTCACCCAACAGACAGCTGAAATATCAGTGATGATGGACTGACATTTGAAGTACAATAAGCATGAAGTGAGGCAAGATACAAAATAAATATCAAATCTTAACAACAAATGGTTATGCTCAAATCTCTGAGCCTTGGTAAATACCAGAGAGTTGTCTCCAAACAATGTCATGAGAGTGTAATTTCTGTTTTAGAGATTGTCTCGAGATGAAGATCTCATCCGTGGACATGGCCTATGATAATCAAAAATATTTAAGTAAGAAAAAATATGTATAAATATTAAATTACACACCTGATTAAATGATCAATAATGGTAATTACACGATTTCCGTAGATTTCAATAATTGTAAAATACATACTAAAAGAAGTATTTTTAAAAGTCACATACATTTTCAAAGATTTTTAAAAAAACTAAGTAAATTTCTATAAAAATGCATCTTTTCATTTTGTACCGTTTTGTTGAAATTTTCAACATTATTTATGTATATTATACTCTGAGCATATTTGAAAATTTAAACCTTTTTTAAAATGTGACCCGTATTGTAATAAGTTCTGTGTCGATTCGTCATCACGAGGAATCTACAAGGTTGAATTTATCGCAGGAGGAAATGTGCGGAATATAATAAAAAATTGCACACATAATTTGTGCAGATTTTGTAAAGGAACTTGTATCAGGAAAAATGAAATGGTAAAGGATTTGTATCGTTCACAGGATGTTGGAAATTGTTTATTTTTGATGAGGTGTCGGTGACGTTTAACAACCATAGTAAATGCCAATGAGCTGAACTAGGAATCAATCTTCGGATCCACCCTTTGAATGTGATATTCTGAGTAGATGAACATGAACAGATACAAAAAAAGACTCCAAAAACTACAGAATTTGAACATTGTTGCGATTATGATTAAGATTCATGTGAAAAGTTTGCAATGAAATAGTAAAATATGTTTGTTATTATATTATTTACGTAATAAATTTTAGGAGTGATTTTGTAAAGAAATTTCCATTAGATTTACACA
Source organism: Agrypnia vestita (assembly GCA_016648135.1). Taxonomy (NCBI): domain Eukaryota; kingdom Metazoa; phylum Arthropoda; class Insecta; order Trichoptera; family Phryganeidae; genus Agrypnia; species Agrypnia vestita. Next base: position 49,048 of record JADDOH010014687.1, on the reverse strand, counting down.
ATAAAAGGATATGGTTCAAGTATTTTCATGTTACTTCACTGTCGACTTAACCTAATCTAACCTAACCTATGACAACCAATGGAAGATGACATATTTGAGGACTTTATGGCACGAAAATGACATAAGTGGGGAAAAGAAGAGCTATCATAGTCTCTAAAATGTCAATGTAAACTGAGATTTAGAAGAAAAACTGCCGCTATAAAATTGACAAAAATACAGAGTGACGTGTTCGAAAATGATTTTCTGGCAATAGTGGCAGTTTTGCAATTGATAAATGCTCTTTATAACGTGTTTGTGTGTTTATAAGCATTATATCCAAAACATACCAATATTAAATCTCCACTCTGGCTATAAAATCACTTATATTTATCTCAATTTCGTCAATTGGATAGGAGAAACTTGGCAGCATTGCCGCAACTTGATAGAAATTTTGATTCTGAACTTAAATAACTTAATTTCTTGCTTTATTCGGTTACAGACTACATATAAGATAAAAAATCTTTTATTTTTAGAAGTCTTTCTCAGATACTCATAAGAAGTAAATCAGACATGAAAGTGCAAATCCAAAGATTGATTATGTAATTCGGCTGTTTCATATTTTATAAGTAAAAAGTTTTTAAAAAATATACAAATCTACTAAAGAGGGAATATTTGTGTACACAGTTTACGCATGAAAATGTCAGCCTGTAGAGAAATCAATACATCCCGAGTAACAATATAGGACATTTTCAAAAAGATAAATTACAGAATCTAGGGAGACATGGAGGAAACATTTGATGCATTCCCTTACGAGAATCAGGGTGGAATTGAATGCGTCTATTCCTCGGGAACCTTCCATTGCAAGAGCTTTCCAGTTTTGTAAAGGGTCGCCAGGGTGGAGTTGATCAGCCCCTCGCGCTCCAACAGCAGATACCTCCTGTACAGTTGCAGGGCGGTCCGTGCGTCCTCAATAGAGTCGTGGGTGTCGCCCTGGATCTTAATATCTGAAAAAATTAAGTTCACATCAGTACACAAAAAAATCTGTCATTTTACTGCAACAAGCCAAATAGGCAGAAAAGTTTAAAGAGATGAAACAAACATAAATTAAGCAACCACGAGATGATAAAAATCACTAATCTTGGTAAGTTATTTATACAGCGTGTAACAGAGCTAGTTCACAATATTTTACAGGTGGATTCCTGCCTTGATTATGAGTCAAAATGTTCACAAGCAATCATTGTTATGGAGTTATGTTCTCATATCATCATATGTCGTGTCTATTTTTGAGTGTTAGGATAACAATCACCTTTATAATAGTCTTGGTTTTTAAAAATAAGGCAGATTGTTGGAAATCCTATTATTAAAACGTTGAATGTGATAATTCTAAAGTCCCCCGGTGGCTGTCAATTAGTGACGGTATTTTAATCGGTGACATACTAACCATTTTTTTAGGTTTGTATCTGATTGCATCGATTATTGGCAACTAATTTTTCGCCATTCGATGGGCAACCGTCGGCACTAGCACCAGTTATATCCCAGTTACCAATCATCAGTACAATCAGATACAAATCCCAAATACTGTACCGAATATAACCGGTTAAAATAACAATTTGACCATCGCTACTGTCAAGTGGAATACATAAAAATGTTGATTTCACGATTTTAGAAGTACAAGTGTTGGTAAGGTCTGGAGATTAATCTCCCTCTAAGTACCGTTGATTTGATCACTAAATAAGAAAAAAAACATTGATTTTTGCATTTTTAACCAATCAAATAATCCGATTTTGTAAAAATCTATGCTTCATTCTTAATTTTTACTTTAATACTGACCGTATTGGCCCGGCCATACCGTGAACCTGCCCTTAGGAAAAATAGCAGTGGGAAATTTGGCTTGGTTGAGCATAACAGTGCCTTAGAAGATAACATCCCAAAAGACCACGCATATAAAATAAATTGAATAAATACAAGGGTGTATTGGATGAAATCTCCAAAAATGACTTTAAAACAACAAAAAAAATATGTGATGGAGCTGGGAGCAAGAAGGCTGCCAGCTATGGAATGCAATCCCGATCCTGCGAGATCGGGATCCCGCAAGATCTCGTGGCATTTTACGAGGTCAATCACAAACCGAAAAATCGGACGAGATTATCGGGATTGATCAATATTTTTTATGTATTGTATGTTTAATTGTGTATGTCTATAGAGCTTTCAGTACCTACACTTATGTTCATGTCATATTCAATAATGAAAATAGCTTTGAATAATATTTGCCGTATTTTATCAACCTAACATAGTAATAAAAACTACTACTAACTCTACTACATTGACTGATTGATGCTTGGAAAAATGCCTACAAAAACTTTGATGCAATGATTAATAATGAACATTTTATTAAAATTGCTGATATAAAAATGTAAGGCATTGTCGTTAATTACTATTCAGCTTTATAAATGAACAAAAAAACATAAAAGTATTTGGGATCCCGATCCCTAGGGATCCTGCGGGATTGGAAATTCTAATCTCGAGGGATCCCGAAAGGGCAATCCTGGCTCGGGATTGCATTCCCTATTGCCAGTCTATCCATTGTTGATAGGTTCTCTTTACAGGCATCTCATCCTTCCTCCATGCGGCCGACCCGAATTTGCGGGCTCTCTGATCCCTTTCTGGTGATAAAAAGTGGTTTACGAACACACCAGCGCGCATTAAGTTGCTTATGGCAGTAAACAGGTTAGGAAAGTTAATGTCAAGTACAAATTTGAAGACTTACCTAATAAATGCCACGCTAGAAACTTAAGTGACACCATTCTATGATGGGGCAGGTGGAACAACTGAACAGTGTCAATCACTTGCTTCGGTGGCACAACCAAATTTATTACCCTGCAATATTCATTTCATACATTCTATCACAGTTTCAAAAGTTGCATGTTAATGACAAGAAAATTATCAACATTCCACAAACGCACAATCTAATAACAACTGAAAATTAGAATATGTAAAAACAGATAAAGAACAAGTAATCTGAATCTAAAATAAATAAATATATATGTGATTTTGAAAGGATTTATTACACGGACAATGTAAAAATGAAATATTCTCAAATTTGTTTGAAAAACCATGAAATAAAAAATAAATAAGATAAATTATAGATGTCTCACAGAGATGAAGTTATTTATATGGGAAAGTATGGAATGTATGGAAATCTTTACTGGGTGTCCACAGGGCTTAAGACCCGTCTTAAGTGATCACTTTAAACAGTGTAATATTCACTGCTTCCACCCAAGAACAACCACTCATCTATCAAATTTTTGAAAGCTGCATATCTGTTATTTATGCAACTTATTTTACATATTTGATATAACCGTGCTATCGGCATCTATGGTTGAAAATTTGTCATTCCCATAAAATAGTATATAGATGTCGCCACTGGCAAATGAGACTTCTATATAAACAGGGTGTGCCAGAACTAGCGGCAGAAATTTGGCCGGTAGATTTTTGCCTATGTTGAGTCTAAAATTTTCAAGCAATCATGACCTAATTAATATCAATAGTAATCAAGGTATGCGACATCAAAATTTGCATTTTCTTTTCAATATTTCTGACTTATTTTTTACAAAACATTTGACTACCATAACAGTAATTTACATCTAATATGAAAAATTCATTCCATTTAATACAAGTCAAATAAAATGATAAAAACCTTCCAATTCCAATTGGAATTTTACAGGGTTTTTATTATTTTATTTAACTTTTATTGAAACAAATGAATTTTTTGTAGTCAATATAAGTTACTGTAATGATACTTCAACGTTTTGTAAAAAAGAAGTCAGAAATATTGAAAAAAAAATGCAAACTTTGATATTGCATAACTCATAACTAGAGTAAAACCCCGTTAATTCAAAATTCGCTATAATTCGAAATTTCTAAAAGCCACAAGTCCCAAAATGCTAATTTCATAAAGGGTTAACCCCGCTAATTCATAATTAAAAATGATTTTTAGGCCCTTGCGCAATAAATCATTACGTCTTAGTTCACAAAATTCGATTTTTTTATAAATTTGATGAAATTAAAAAAATATTTTGATTTTTTTGCAAGTGAGAACAACAAATACATATATACTTTAGTAATATAAATGTTGCGGTCTTCGTGTTAGCATTATAAATATTGCGTTTTCAAAATGATTTCTTTAAATACATATATAAGAAAGAATACAGACGTTTTTCACTAAATTAATGACATTTTTCACGAGTTTTACGATTTTTGGAGCATTTTGCAAATTTTCATTTTTTTTGTACCTTGAATTTCGAATTAACGGGGTTTTATTGTATTGATATTATTAGGTCATGGTTGCTTCAACATTTTAGACTCGATAACATAGGCAGGAATCTACCGGCCATGTTTCTGCTGCTAGCACTACTGGTACATCCTGTATATATATTTTTCGACATACATTAAAAAGAAAATGGCTTCATAGTAAAAAAAAATACATGTATAAAATAAAATAAAAAATAAATTAGAATGGAAATTTTTTAAACATTAATAAATATGAATAAATTCAACGTACCTAAAGTCATTTTTCAAACCATGACCGACAAATATAATCCCACTATCCACCAGGCACCTCAGCTTCTGATACGTGCTCTTGAGAGTAGTGAGGTGCTTAGAACTGAAATTCGCATCTAAATCCCCGGGCTTAATGCCGGAGAACTTTGTCAAATAATCCACAACCTGGTACACGGATGGTAAAAATAATAAATATGTAAAAGGACCATTTTGTAAAAACCACTATAAATAAACAAACAAATGAAACATATCAATGAAATGGAGGCAAATTTCTTATGGAGAAAATATACACAAAAAAATTTGTCTACGAAATGGAAAAGAAAAAAATTGTATAAACTGTGTTTGTTACATTTCCATAGATCTGAAGGGAGTTAATCAGAAGTGTGAGTATACCTGTTCTTGAGTAGAAATATAATCATCTATAAAAGGGGTTCCTTCCAGAGGACCTTGTCTGAAAAAACGTAAACATAAATATAAAAAATATAATATCTCCGTGGCTGTTTAACTTTATATGGGTGTGTGAAAGAACTACAATGTACATTACTATAGCGAGAATGAGCGATTTGATTGTATGCTGTTTACTGTACATGGATGATTAGCCGGTCGTATGCCGCCTGTCCGTAACACGGAACGTACGCCGTCTGCCATGCAATTTCGCACACGATTGCTGTTTTTTAGGTACTTTTTTGTGATGCTTATATTCATGTAAAAATCAACAATAATCGCTAAGAATTATTTAACTTATTGAGTATAATGAAATGTAAATGAAAATAAGTAACGAAATTTACTGTCAGACATGTACACACATGTTTATCGAATAAAATCATGGAAGCAATAACACTAAAGATATTGCATTTCAATATTTTCCTTCTAAATATATCAAAGAATATAAAAATACTTGATTTTAACAATTTTTTATTAAAAAAAACCTCTTCTTTTAACAGATAAATAACACAATTAATGCGCGGTTTGAAGACAACATTTGAAATGATTTTTTGTCCGGTTTACCCAGCAAATGGGGTTACTTGACGAATAGAATTTGTTCATTCATTCAAAAACTTGAGATACAATCAATAATAAGCTTAAAAACCCGTAAACAGAGGTAAAATTCGCATACTCCGGCATACAGAGGGTACAAAAATAGTCGTGTAGATCTACGCTCCGGCATACAACCGGTTAATGGCAAATAGCGAACAGGACTAACAGAGTCTAGTAAACAGGATGTATGATATGATGTATGTAAGGAAAGTGACCTTTTTATTAGTGTTTTAGCAAGTCAAAAGTTATGGTACTCGGGAGGAAGGAATGTAAGACCACGTGTGAAATACTAGTAGGCAATGAGTGTTTGCAGCAAGTAGATAGATGAGTTTGTGTATTTGGGAAGTATGTTCGACAGAAGAGGAAAGACTGAGAAAGATTTCGAGAGGAGGGTAACTGCACGGAATAGGGTGAATGGTGCTTTGAATGCAATAATTTCTAATAAAAATATGTCTACTGAGGCAAGACACAATGGTTCTGGAACCAACAGTGAGGTCTGAAGCTGGCGGAAGAGGAACAAAAGTAGACCGAATGCTGTAGACATGAAATGACTTAGATTTATGTGTGGCAAATCTATTTATTATAAAGTAAAGCATGAATATGTTAGGAAAGAATGTAAAGTTGATATTAGCATTGCCGATAGAATAAAAAAAGGGCCAATATTGCCATTTTCAGAATAGCACAAATAGTCAGGAGAGAAAGCGATTCTTACCCCCTAACGCAAGTAATTCTAGCTACGGCCAGATGACTGGGGCGCACCGTAGAAAGCCTTCCGTCACTGCGAAGCTCCGCTTCTCCCTGATTCAGAGTCACAAACTCCGCATCCATGCCAACCAGTTCACCTGCACATGATAAAACAATCATCAAAGCGATTCTTGGTGGTTCATATTTTCAGTATGCTTTATTTAACTCAAGAACACATTCATAATTTATTACCTTTCTTTGGCATTTCATGCAAAGCAAGCGGAGTGAACGCGTCGGTGGTCTGGGAGCTTCCAACCTTTCCGAATACGTTCTTATTCTGTTGCAGGGCAGAACCGTTGTTGGTGTGCACCGGATCTCCACTACTGCTCGTGGTGGGTACCTTGGTGGAATCACTCTCGTAGAAAAGTACACAAGGTATCTTCCATTCCAAGTTGAACCAGTTCACTTCCGAGGCAGATATAGCAGACACGCTGAAAACGTTATAAAACATTCAATAATAAAAATTAAAAATGCACAAGACTGTACACTGGAGACTTTTTTTTCATTTCATTGCTGATGAATTGGCGTTTATTAGACAAGAATAGACATTTGATTGCTTGAAACATAAACATAATACAAATAAATTAGGATAATATGTAACAAGCCTCTCGGCCACTACCTACCTCGCTAGATATATAGAAATATCTGTTCTGAAGTAAGTAGCTTTTTTTTTACATTTTATCCCCCTTAGATTGACATCTCATATTTATTTTGATAGAAAGCACATGCAGTAAAAATCAAGAGCAAAAAATATTTAAATATATAAAAGTATCATGCGAGATGCAGGAAAATAATGGAATAAGTGCAAACGATAGTTATATATTTCTTATCAAAACAGCGTCATTCATATGGAACTACAAAAGCACTTGATTTTTTATCAATATTATTTGAATTTAAATCGAAAAATGCCTTATCAATCAAGTTGGTTCACAGCTTTCTTTAGGATCTGGAACTAAATAAATCACAAGGATTTTAGAAAGAATGACAGAATTGTAGAAAGAATGCAATTCCCGGATTGTACTATATCTGGTTACGCCAAATAACGGACTAATCTGAAAGTTCCTGATGCCTCTGAGTGTACAAAATGAAATATTTATGAATTATAAAAATGTCACTCTAAGGAGGAAGGGAGATGATCGAAGAAATAATGAACGTGGTCGTGGTGTAAAGGATCATTAAACTGGTGGCTTTCATCACTCCCTTGTTTCGTACGGTGGGCCAGGGTTTGGGGTCTCTCTGGCCCCATTTTGCTGAGACCGTGGACGTTAATTTTTCCATAAATAAAATCTCATAACGTAGAACAATTCATAAGTTTATTGAAATATTTTCACAATACTATTTTATAGAGAAGATTTATTTTTTTATCAATGCATATTGGTCTGTCTCTTGCCCAAATCGGTAATATTAGGTTTGCAAGTGACGAATTATTACAAAAAAATGTGTAGTGATGGATATAAAATATAGGTGATCTTGCATAAGTAAAGAAGAAACAAACCTGAAATCATTGAAGAGATACCACTGAGGCTGGCCGTTCTGCGGCACTTTATTGTGCACCTCGTCTCCGTGCATCTTCACCAAAGAAACAATGTTCTTCTGGCTATCGTCTATATAGCACACAACTGCGCTCAGCGAATACTGCTTGGACACGGTGTCCGGTGACGTGTGATTCGTGGGGTCAGGATACTCCTCCTCCGCCGAGCCATTCGCTCGGAGCGGGCTAGACCAGTTGTTGTGATGGTTTGATATGTCGATCTGTATAAAATGATACAATATTTGAAAAAATGTCTGACACTCGGCTGTATTCCGAAAATAGCAATATTGGGATCTTAAGATTGTTATCTCAATACTTAAGAGACGAGAATAAAAATAAAAAATAAACGAGACATAGGTTCGAGGATATATATCACAATATTTATGGCTTGATTTTTATTTTCGATATATATAGAAAATAACTTTCTGCGATCGTTAATAGATGGCGCTAGCTGCATTTAAAAAAATCCTACAGTTCTTTTTTTAAATACCTGCGGTCATTATTTTTTTTATATCTGCAGTCATTACTAGATGGCGCTAGTTGTATTTTAAAAAGTGTTACGGTTGTTTTTTAGTTTAATTTGTTTCATATACATAATCTGTTTTTTATTTCACACAAAGAAACAAACACCCATAACACTACATTAGAAAGAGCAACTTTTATAACTTATATATAAAGGAGAAAAAAAGCTTAGATATATATCCAATTTTTGATATATATCGGATACATATCAAAAAATTTTTTGTATAAAAATTGGATTTTTTCAAACCCTGACAATAATATATATTTATTTCATCGAAAAAACAGGCGAGTTTGACAAAAATTAATGCAACATTGGTCAAATACACATTTTTAAGAATATTTTGAGAAAACACATTTGTTGAGTGGTGTAATGTTTTGAAAGATTTGTTAAAATTAAAATAACAATATATTTCTCTTACCTGTAAAAAATAGAGCACTGTTATTTTCATGTGTAGATTGGGAGAGTGAATTTTCTAACCTTGGTTTGATCTTTAACCCTGTCGGTCCTGGTGATGCTCAGCTTACCGCTGTGAGGGTCCAGCTTGGCTAGCATCTGGTGGGGCAGCCAGGGATGCTGCCCGTAAAGGTGAGGCATGGTGCGTGACGGCCCCGGGTAGTGAGATGATGACGTTTGCAAAGGGATCTGTGATCTGTTTGGCGGACTGGAATTAAGGAATGCCATTAGAATAGGGTAGTTTCACATTTTACAGATATCTATGAAAATATATGAAACAGATTCAGAAAATAAATTATACATATTTTGTAATTCAGTTTGGATGGTGTGGCATAATGTTTTCATTCATAATTTTTATAATAACAATCATAAAAAAAATGATTCCATTAAAATGTGATATGACGTCACTTTGCAGGAATTATAAAGCATATATATTCTATGGTGTTTGTCACTATATTTGTTTATTTTCTATGGTCACCGATTCGTTTTTACTCGTGTTTGCAAGGTGTTTATATAGATTTTGCAGTGTTTGTGACCTATTTTAATAAAATAACTATTTAAGAACACATTTAAAATAATGGAGGATGGATTTTCACAAGCAAAATCCAATTATTTACCAAAAATTGATGCCTTAATGCTGGCTTCATTTTTCTCTAACATTATAGGGAGTTTTCAGGAACATGTGGGTACCATACAAAACTTTTCCCCAGACATTACGGATGCATGTACAAAAAAGCCAGCTTGTTTTGTAAAAAAACGAATGAAAGTCTAAATACGCAAATGTGCTTTTACATGTTAAACGTTGACATAAAAATTGATACATGATGTCACTCGCGAAAATAAGCGTTTTGGCGGGAGTTTAAAATGTTCATTTTCATAATCGTTTTTTAATGTTAATTAATATACATATTTAAAAAAATCTTTTTCATAAGCAAAGTTAAGATTTTTCTTTAAAAAAAAAAGTGAAATTACCCTATTGTTGAAGAATGCACATTGATATCAAAAGGTTGTTATATTTAAAGAATTTTGAAAATTTTTGAAAGGGCTTTATGCACTTAAATTAAACATAAGTGCATATAACGCTTGCTCTATAACGGTAGGTGTCCACGGATGAGAATTTAATTTCTCATTTCAGAGATTTGTCAGCGTACCAGTTACATACTCCCATGAGATTAACGCTCCAACATGCAATAATGAAATATAGATTGCTTTCACTCTCAAGAAACAAGTCTGGGTAAATATTTTTCTTCTAAATAGAGATGCATACAAAGAGTATATATTGCGTCAATAACCCTTACTATACATTTTAAAACAAAGCTAAACGCTTGGGCGACGGAAATAAGATTAAATTGGTGGTTGAGTCTTTTAAAATATGGCTCTATAGACGCGTATTGATAGTTTCCTGGATGGATAGAGTTACAAATATTGAAGACCTCCGGCGTATGGAAGAAGATCGAAAAGCGCTGCGGACTTTCAGGAAACCTTGGGTATCTCGGACATATTATGAGAGGAGCAAAAATAGTCTAAATCAACTCATCATCCAGGGGAAAATAAGTGTTAAAACAAGCATAGGAAGACACCTCATCTCGTGGCTGCGTAACATGAGGGACTAGTGTAAGTGTAACTGGACTGAGTTGTTCCGTGCGGCGGTAAATAAATTGGTAGTCGCCAGAATGATCGCCGACCTCCGACAGGAGATGGCACCATAAGAAGAAGGTGATCTCCTGGAATGGGGTTTGTAACCCTGACCACTATTTGAATGTCTTAACCGTAATTTGAATTCCTCACAACATTACTAATAAATAAATAAAAATGTATGAATGTAATTGGTTATAGTTTCCATACTCACTCGTCAGGATGTTTGAATTTACAGCCCGGTCGAGAACAGTTGTGTCCGTATCTGCAAGGTCTGCTGCTATAGGTGGTGGGCATACTCGTAGAGTTTTCATGGAATACAGGGTAACCCGATACACTAGACACCATCTGGAACCATATACGATGTTATTTAAAAATATTAATATTACACAAGTATGTTTGGAATCAAATCTCTTATTTTCGAGTGATATTGGACACCACGTAAGTACCCACTTGCACCATATGTGGTTGCGCAGCACAATGCCCCCGTGTTCATGTCGCTCCGCGATGCTTCCTGAATCCAATGGACCATCCCAGATCCTTCTAGCAATTTCCAATTTAGTGTAAAAAGTGTAGAGTGCAGTAAAAACCTCTTCTTACTGATTCTTCCATCTCGTGACAGCTTTATATACATATTGCATTTGATGTATCAATTACTTAGCATGAACTAATAGCAGGCTGAATAAATGAAGTTCAACGAGTTTAACATACCAAAAGTTAAACAGAAACAACAAAAGCATTCCCGCACTGAGTTATGTAGAGAAATGAAGTACATAATACATATAAAGGAAGACAAAGGAAAAATGGGATGCCACACATTAAATAATATTTTTATTAAAACGGTTAACGAATAGTCAAAAACAGTCAAGTAAAAGGGTGAACTAAAAACTTACAAAGTCCATTTGCTTTTGCCAGAAGTCTTTTTCAGCTTGCGTGGACAGATTGCAGTTGACAGCCAACAAATGCGGCAGCTGCCTCACCGAGCAGCACTGCAAAGTCGGGCTAAATTTGTTGCAACCTTCACACCTGTTGATCAATGGAGAGAACCACAATTAATAATTTTTTAATTTCTATCAATTTTATAAAAATACCATTGAATATATTATGACGTGCAGTCCTTACCACGCAGGTGTGGTTTTCCTAGGACACAAGGAGCCTCTTAAAACTTCTGTGAAGGTTATGGGTTCCGTGGCGTGCAGCAATGGATATTGGAGATTACACAATAAAACTATAGATTCTTTGTGTTCCTGGAAAAATTGTACATATGTAGTTAGAAAATAAATACAGTAAAATCCCGTTAATTAGAAATTTGCAATAATTCAAAATTTTTTAAACATACCAAAGTCCCAAAATGTTAATTTCGTAGTTGATTAACACTAAAACCCCAGCAATTCAAAATAATTTTTAGACCTTTTTGCCATAATTCAATACTTTTTAAGTCACTTAATTCGAATTTCTTTAACTCCTGTGTGTCGGTGATGTAACGTAGGTCTACATGTTATAGAAAACATGAAATATCTACCTCATTATTTACGAAAACTAAAACGTCACATTTTTTGTAATCATCGAATAGACATTTTCACACCAATGTGTGAAAATTACATCAATTAGAAATGACTAAATTAAACTGTTACGAATTTACGGATTTTTTAATTAAAAAAATATTTATTCATTACTCACATATTTTCAGCCAGTGTGTAAAAGATAGCAGAATATTGCACATCACAGTTAAATAGAATACCACACATTTCAGGTAGGACAGAGATGGCGCTTGCTTGGGTTTCGGTGAAAGCGAAAACAATATCGAAAGAGTATGTTAGAGTCGCGTAACACGTGTTAGACAAAGACGGGCTGCAAGCGACTGAGGTGACCGCGTCGTTGAATTCAGTTCGTAATGATACGTAAGCGTGAGCGCACGCAAGTTCGATATGCCATGAATTTATGATAATTTACTAAAATAATGCAAATATGTATGTTTTTTTTTTTGTTCACCTTACATAATACATAAAGGGACCTTTAAAAAGTCTTATCTGTATCGTATATATGTATATTTTATCACATATTAAAAATTATGCCGATTTTTAATCAGGTAACACTGTGTTACACCACTGTTCCCGAAGATATTTTTAGCACAGTCTTTTAATGTAGGGTTTTTGTATTTCGCTGTACCTTGTGGAATCCACTCTCTACATATTATGTGGCGATCCCTAAAGTTGGGGAATACTATGCATGCTTTTTCAGTTGGTTTGTTAGGAAAACGTGTTGTTCAAAGATCATCACGTATATTAAAGAAAGGTGACATGAATATGTATTGTAATAAAATGAAATATTACCTCTCGACCGCACTTGAGACATCTATGCACTTGTAACTGTTTGGTTCCAAATAGCCTAGAGATTTCTGTTTCGTCTCGATTAAATTTCTTGGAATGTTCATCATATAATACTCCGTCCGGAATACCCTCTTCTAAATTACTATCTAAATTATATATTTCGGAATCGCCCGCTTCTGAAAATATAAATAAACATTACACAATTTAAAATGTAAAATAAATTCGTCGTTGATACGTACTTTCCATACCATTTTTTGTCATGAAAAAATTTGTAACTCCGCGGCTCGGGTGGCACTGGAAGTTCCAGAGGCGTAAGGCCAAATTTAGTGGAAATATATTATACAAAATGATTGTATAATATATTTGTACAATTCTTATGATAATAATTAAAATATTACCAACGGTACAAAAAAACTAAATTAATTCTAGTTAATAAAATGGTATCAACATTAAAAGCACTCTCATTAATTATATATACAGGGTGTAACAGAGCTAGACCACAATACTCTACAGGTGGGTAAATAGTTGAGGAGATATGCGACATCAAAGTTTGCATATTTTTTTTCCAATATTTCTGACTTATTTTTTGCAAAACGTTGGACTATCATTACAGTAACTTATAACTAATATGGAAAATTCGTTCCCTTTAATACATGGAAAACATTCCAATTGGAATTTTTTCAGGGTTTTTATTATTTTATTTAACTTTTATTGAAACAAATAAATTTTTCGTAATCAATATAAGTTACTGTAATGTCATAACTGTAACTTCAACGTTTTGTAAAAAATAAGTCAAGAAATATTGAAAAAAAATGCAAACTTTGATATTGCATAACTCCATAACTACTGATATTAGGTCATGGTTGCTTGAATATTTTCGACTCATAATCAAGGCAGGAAATCCGCCTGTAAAGTATGTGGACTAGCTCTGTTACACCCTGTAAGTATATATATTAATAAAAATATTAACAATAAAAGCGGTATGTATAAGGTTATTTTAGGTGAATATAATAATAAATTTAAAATGCAATAAATTACATGTGAAAAGCTTACACAAGGAATTTACAAATAGTACACCTCTTTAAGATATTTTAATAAATAAACAAAAATTAATAATAAGTATTTCAGTGCATTGTGGAATAGAAAACATAAACGTGCATTCAGAATCAAAGCAAAATCGATATAAATACATAGAAAGATGCTGCATTGTTTTTTTTTTTTATATATTTTTTTGCAATATTTGCATTCAATTTAAGTATGTAATTTTCATGTAAACTAATAAGGCCGAGTGTGAGTTATTTTTTTTAAATGTATGGCTCTTGGATCAGAAAGACATATTAGATGTTGTTTATTAAGAGGGAAATTTCAACAAAAACTATGCTTTTTTAATTATAATATCTTGTTGACTGTCTTCTTAGATGTTTCAGATCGTGCTGCCATAATAGCATAGTAGCTGGAATGCGACAAGTATAAAATGGCGTGCGAGGGAGGGCATCCCTGTCGCGAAACAGAAGTTGCCACACAATACATAATATACAGAGTGTCCGGTGACGGATGTCGGCGCCTTTAATAGAAATTTGGTCGGGCAACACTAAAGAAACAAACCAGTAATAGCGGCCGCTCTATCTAGAGTCCTGTCAAACGGTAATATTGGTCCATTATTTGCTTTTTCAGCTTCGCAAAACTAATAATTCATGGGCAATTGTTCTTGCACCACCCCGGACTGTTTTGGATATAATAATTCAGTGTATATTGGAAATCAAGATGTCACAGCTCAAAATTGAACTGAATGACAGGGCGAGGGGTTACCGCCGGGTGTGGGCGGGGAGGGTTTTAGTTCCAAAGTCGCCGCACACCAATTTATGCTGGTCATGCTCTAAGACAGGTATCGACACAGCATCACAGGCTTGCAAAAAATTGATATGTAAACTTTAGAAAGATTGATTGTCGTTGCTGGGACAGAACAGTACGTCAGCCAGCTACCGAGAGCTAAACTACTCGATTACGGCTCAAACCGAATAGATAATTTACCGTCATGCTCTACATGCTGAAATAATACACTAACGGCCATCTCTTCCTGACGGAAGCTGTCACAAAGGGTGCTAGTACATATTTAATTTACGCCCAAATAAGCACTGCTGTAAACGCACCATGCCACGAATTTGAAAATGAAAGATTCATAAATGAAATTTCAAAAAGTTCACCAGTTTGAGAAAACATTTATAGAAAAAATATAACACGTGTTTTATGGATACATTATCTCATGGAGTGTACATGAAACGTTTAAATGTAATATGCAATAGTTTATAAATATAGCTTGAAGTTCAATCCCGATTAACAAGAAGATCTTGATAATTCAAAGTTATAATAATGGAATTTGGTACTAAATATCAAAGCTACTCTATTATATAATACCGATGCTTTGAATTATCAACTGTTCCTCTATGGGTACCCTGCAGACCTTCTTCAAAACAGGCAAATCAAGCGATTAATAAAAACCAAAAATATCTAAACGTGGCCAGTGAAAACAAAGTAGCAAGACGTTAAGTAAAAATATATACTTCGAATAATACCAAGGATTGATATAAGAGGACAAGCGCTCTGTCCCTTTTCACTCGGTTGTGCCACTTTACTTTCCAAACTATAAAATGACCGGCCTTAACAGTAATCAAATTGGATCCAACAATGCGATACAAAGCGGCTTCTATTGTCAAGCGGTTTATCCGACACGACCGCACAAACCTCCATAGCCGTCCAAAGCAAAATGGACCCTTCCGCCGTTGTAGGAGTTACTGGGCAACATTGAATCTTCGTATTGGATTGGATCGTAAAAATCGTCCGTGGTCGCCAGAGCTGACGGAGATAGCCACATATATTTACCCTCATCTTGTGTCATCATCAGACTAATCCTATCTCTCTCTTCGGCTTCTCTTCTCTTCCTCCACGAAGTGTTAGAAACTTCCGGATCCGTATCTCCGGATATCGGGGGGAATTCGGATTCCTCGTAGAAGAATTGCTTGCCGAATTCTTCCATCTGGTTCTCTGCATAGGTGGTGCTGTTGATGGACAGCGCAGTCAAATGACCATCGAGGGTTTCAAATGAGACTTCGCTCTGTGTGATGATCTCCATCTCGCGTTTTCTCGTTTCCAATATTTCGTAGTGCATCTGATGGAGGATAAAACGATTCCAACTCTGAAACCATGGAATAAAAACAATAATAATTTGACATTGTATCAACTTTTTATAATAATTATAATATTGTTAATAATTCAATAAACTGCAAGTATTACAATGGTTCCGTAAGAAATTCCAACGTACCTGTATGAGTGAGCCGAGATTAGTTTTCATCCTGGCCTCTGGATTCCTGTCACTCAATATGAGCCCAAGAGCCGAGGCCTCCGGGACGGTCCTAAAGGCCCTCAGAAAGTTGGAGGCTTGGCACGGCGTGCCTGATGACGTCTCCAACATCCGAAACAAGAAACCTGCACAAAATGACACATGCAATTAGGAAATTCCCCACCTACAGTACTATATGTATATAAAGGGTCTCAAATGTATGAATATGGAATTGCAAATATAAAAAAAAATTATAAAAAGGATACTTGACATAAAAAAGGATACTTTTAAAATTAATAATATCTTTGTAGCTGCATGCAATGAGAGAAAATAAAATATTTTATTACATAATTAAATTTTCAATTTTACAAGGCAAAAAAATAACAAGTATATTACCGAGTTCACAGCTGAGACAAAATTCTTTGGTGCATGTGTGACGTAGCAAGGCCCTCTTAACCGGACTCGTGTAATATAGCACCTGAAAAATAAAGGTACGCAGAAACAGTCAAAATATGGATATGACAAGAATGTACAGTAAAACCCCGTTAATTTGAACCCCGATAATTCGAAATTCGCCATAATTCGAAATTTTTAAAACCCACAAGTCCCGAAATGCTAATTTCATAGTAGATTAACCCCAATAATTCGAAAACCCCGGTAATTCGTAATAACTTTTAGCCCCTTGCGCAATAAATCAATATGTTTTAGTTCACATAATTCGAAGATTTTTTTAAAATTTGACAGAATTGAAAAAATATTTAGATTTTTTTCGCAAATGATAACAACAGATATGTCAATTTTGGATACTTTAGTAATAGAAATATGGTGGTCTTTGTATTGGCATAATAAATATTGCGTTTTCGAAATGATTTTTAAAAAATGCAAAAATGCAGACGTTTTTCATAAAATTAATGTTTTTATTTTTTTTACGATTATTTGGAGAATTTCACGATTGTATTGTGATTTTAAATTTTTTTTTGTACCTTGAATTTCGAATTAACGTGGTTTTACTGTGCTTGATTTTGAATGTGGTTAATACATAAAATAAACAATAGGTGTACCTGCAACATTGCATTGCAATAAGAATTGGGGAGTGTGGCTTCCAGGCCAGGAAATCCCGTTTTGTTGTACTGCTCAAACTCAAAATCATTGGTTCCTAATTTCGAGTACCTGACTTCCATCTGAAAATAATATTTTGACATTTATAATTTTTTTTAAAGTGAACATTTCAAGAAGGCACAAAATCCTTTATTTTCGTTTTTATGTTTCAGTCTGTATGGATGTGGATGTGACAATCAGTATTTTATTACATTTAAATAACCTTGGCGATTAGTCTTCAAAAATGTCTGCAAAAAAAAATTGCGTAATTAAGCACAAATATATGACTCCAATCCAGCAAACGCCACCAGCTTTTTTGTTTTCTAAAGTATCACGCACCGTTTGTTCACCAGCATTATAATTGCACATTAACAATTTCAACTGTGACCCATTTTTGATCATTATTTCTAGTTTTTGTCCTGTAGTAAGAATAACTCATTTACGTTTTGACATGACAATTAATTGAAAAATAAATTTTAAAACTGGATACTTTAAAAAACATGATAACACTCATGTAAAATTTATGCATTACTCCAAAGTATTATGTAAAATGTGAAAAAAAAATGATCTCACACAGTCCAAGATAACAACATTCAGCATATAAAATGAGAGAATAAAAATTTTAAAAAGTCCAAAATACGCCACTTGCAAATTTACATTAACAATTAGGGCCGATTGTTTCATCAGTTTATTGAATTTTCCACCAATCAAACGACTCCTTATTGTAAAAATTTATGCTTTTTGCTTAACCATTACCACTGATCTGAGAACCAGCTCTTAGATTCGCGGCGCATCCACCCGCTTGTGTCAAAATAAATGTTTAATAAAACTATTTTGTTAAACATTTATTTTAATCATATATTTATTATATTAAAATAATTAATTAAAAAATCTATTTAATAAAACGACGCTATTAACAGGATTTCTAAAATTTTGTAATTTGAAATATTCATTTCGCAGTTGTGCATGTTTGTTTTCACACACTTTGTATTGTATTTATGGTTTTTGTGTTTAATTTGTAGAACTCCATATTTATTTTTATCGAAATTTAAAATAAATTAAATTTTAATAAATATTATTATTAAGTTCTATGGTTTAAGTATTTTTATGTGTTACAGCTGTTTCGGATTGTAAGGCCATTATCAAACACATAAAAATACTTAAACCGTAGAACTTAATAATAATATTTATTAAAATTTAATTTATTTTAAATTTCGCTAAAAACACTTTGTATTGTATTATTTTAGTATTACCTATTTAGTTCATAGAAAATTTATTTTTACATTTTATAAAGAATATCGAAATAAAAAAAAAAAACAAACAGTATCATTTATTGTCCCGGTCAATCCGCAACCTGGTTAATGCGGCCCCGGGCATCGGGAGTCTATAAAATAAAAATCTTTGATGATTAACATTTATATAATTATAGAGTGTTATGCATCTTACCTTTCGATATCTTTTTGGAATGGCCACAAATGGACTGCCATCACCTTCTAAGCAGAATGAACTAAGACTACTCTCCGTTCCCTTACTGTGGCTTGGGCTTGCTGGTTGCTCGAAAACATACGGAACCTAACAAAAAATGTTTTTAATTAAGTCTGATGCACACAAAATTTAACACGTCTATTTAATATTTAATCGCTGAAAACCTGCCACCAAGTGCAGGTTACCACCAAGCACTAAGTGTTAAGTCTCTCTATGTCTGTGAAAATTCATTTCTGTTTGGAGGTAACCCAGATGCACTCTCACTATTTCTCAATGACATCTCAATTTGCTATTCTGAAATTAGCAATATTGAGATGTCAGATCTTTATCCCGATCTTGACAGGTATGTACAATATTGTATTGCCGCCAATTCTGATGTTTTAAGTTTGACATGTTTGAAATTAATGAATTCAATCAATCAGAAAGCTCTAACACGTAAAAAAACCTTATTAAAAAAGTTATTCATAATTACGGATAATGAGCTTTCTAATTGATTGAATTCATTAATTTCAAACCCGTCAAACAGAAAACGTCAAAAAAACGGCGTCACAATGTTATACAATAACTGTCAAGATACAGGAAATAGCAATATTGCTTAGTTCAGAATACGGATGATAATATTGGATTTTTATCAAGACTATTTTTTATATTATGGAATATTATAAGACATAATGTAAGCAAAAAGTATTATAAACAAGGCAAAGTTATCAATTACCTGATTTCTCAAGAAGGTGCGAGGATTGGGTGCATACCCAATGGGACCCTGCATCTTCATGGTCCTGAGTACTTCGGGGTCGAGGGGCTTGGGCATGCGGTACCCTGGCGCGGTGAATTCTGGCGGCCAATCACTGAACAGCCTGGCCCCCTCGGGCAAAGGAGGGAGGGGGATGGAAGACGGCACGAACGTCTCGTCAGTGTAGCTCACAAAAGGAAACTCCTCTGGAGCATCGGGGAATTCAGTCTCCCTGGAAGATGATAATAGATAAGTTCATAAGATTGATTCGGTAAGCTAAGCTATTATTGAAATCAGTATTGTTTTGTTATTGCAAGAAGGTGTAATGATTGAGCTCACCTGGAAAAATTGTTATAGATTGGTTCCATGTTATGCTCCGGAGAAAATATGTGAAGGTGACCAGACTGATCGCCAAATCCAAATGCCTGACTCGTTGATGATATGTCGAACGTGGTGCATGGGGCGTTGTGAGTATTCACCTAAAATAAGTTATTTTCATGTAGGTACGCTATTATACAGTTCAATTATTTTGTAACCCAATGACATTTCACTGCATTGTATATCAGAAGCACAGCATTATATCTCCTCAACCATGCACTTATAATGTTTACATATTTGCCAGCTGTCTAAGATTTATAAACATTTATTATTCATAATCTTCTCAGACCGGGTTCACACATTTGCGCTCGCACATCGCCTCGCCGCACGTTGAGACATGCTGAACATGAACTACCGTTCACACATTCGCCGAGTGCTCAGTTTCATTTCAGTTTTATTTGCAGAGTTTATATGACTTAAGAAATTATTCCTAAAATAAAAGTAAAAAAAAAAGGGGCCGCAGAAGTATTTATGATAATTTCAGATTCGTACATTGCCACCAAGACTTCGTAAGCAAATCATATTGGTTTATAGATGTCATCTTCTCCTGCACCCTATTCTAATATTCCCATATGTAGTAGCCATCGAGAATTATTCTTAAAAATTAATTTCACCACCGATTCCCTAAAATATTATATATCATTCATTCATTCTTGCAGGAGGTTTCGAATCATTGATTCCGCTCAATAAAGTCCTAAAAAGTTGAAGTACACTTGTTGCTCCATTCCATATTGTAAACAAAATAATGTCAAATTTAGACTCGAATCAAGTATGAACGTGAACATCATGCTCGTCTCGCCACTCTATCATTTGAACTCGTGCTCAAAAACAATGCGAGTGTCACAAGCGGCGAGGCACGTCACATGGCGATACGTAAATCTACTGTTTACTGTTTGACTCGCGATTCGTTGCATAATCTGTCTTGCCACTCGGGCGAGTGTGTAAATGTGGCTTCCAGTGTCTGGACACTGGAACTACAGGACAAGTGTAAGGTTGTCCTGTAGTCCAGTGGCTCTCAAAATGTTGTAGAGAAGATGATTTTCTGTGGGAATACCTGAAACATGGTGAGTCGTGGCTCCTTTGTCTGTATAGTGTCCACCAGCTGTACCCGGCCGTGCGCCGTGACTACAGCCAGACGTGAAGACACGGAGGGCAGGAAACGCAGCAGCAGAGGCTCGCAGCACGTGGGCAGAGGCGGGAGCGGGCGCAGTGCACGCACATCGTACATCAGCAGGACGCAGTCGCAAGCCAGAGAGCCTTGGCTGGAGGAAACCATAGATCTAAATTATTTTTTACTTCAATACATGGATGAAATATATCGATGCTAGAAAATTCAATTGTCTTAAAATTTACTGAGACGGCTATATAGATTGAATCTTTATGAAAAAATTATTCCATGGACAGGAACAATGAATGGATACGATACATTTTTTCTTTTTCATAAAAGTATAATGCTGATATGAAAATTGAAGACAAATCTCCAATGCATATTAGAATGTGATGTATCATGTTTGTTTATAGTAATCATCTGTTTAAAGCATATGTTTTTGTATATTACACCAATCACACAAGCCATTTTCGTAAAAATGTATGCTTTAAACTTACTTTGAATTACTATAAACCAAGTTGATACAACTGGCTCTTAGAGATGGTATTTTAATCGGATAAACATTAACTGTTATTTGGGATTTGTATCGGATTGTATTGATTTTTTACAATTCGACAGGCAGACTAGACAACAAATATCAGTTAGCAATCATCAATATAAATAGTTACAAATCTCAAATAACAGTATCATCATGTGTAACCGGTTAAAATAACAGTTTAACCATCACTAAATGTATGCAGTAATCATACTAACTTGGTGCTGAATCCGCAAGTGACGATTAGATTCCCCTGGACATCAAAGTCACTGAGACTCGCAGAGTGCGTGTCCAGTACGTGCTGTGATCTCAAGGACCCGGGGTCCCTCAGGGTGATGCGGCCGCTAGGGTCTCCGGCCACCAGCATGTAGGAGTGGCGGCGGAGAATAGCACAGCGAGCATCCGCAGAGCCCAGAGAGTGCTAAAATGGGGAAAAGTAAAATACGGAACAGATTTTGAATTCTATTTTCATTATGTCGTTTAGTGTCTGACGATTTTTGGAAATAAATCAAAATTCAGTATTTATCAGACAATTTTTTAGAAGAAATATGCCGCAGAATAAATGAAAAGGAAAAATTTTTCTTTCGAAAAAAAGAGCTGCCACCAGGACCATTCCATTGCTAGTAGATTTTTCCCCCAGCTGAGCTATGTCAACCTTTCTAATAGGTCATTGCAACAAAATAAAATATGATGCGCCTAGGACCAAATGAACAGGATAAATTTGTCGTTTGCTTTAACTTTTGATTAATTATCAAGGAATAATGTTTTCCCAAGACATGCAACACTAATAAAATATGTATTACATATCAACATTATTAACCGATTTTTTTCCGTTCAATATTAGTGTATATGACTTTGATCTTAATTTCTGAGACATTTTTGTTGCTCATTTCAAACAAATATTCTTAAGATAAAGGATGTCAGGAATAGTGTTGCAGCGAATGTGGGTTCTGCCGAATATCGAATTCGGCTGAATGTTCGGTTTAAATATGTGCCAAAGCTGAAATTAGGCCGAAGTTCTGCCAAAATTCGGTTAAATTTTGCGAGTTTTTGCCCGATGAACAGGTCAGAACGCCATCACAAAAAAACACGTGTAATTGTTTATTTGCTGTGTTTTTTAATTAATTAAGCGACACAACGTAGTTCTGGATAGTTGTTATAGAATATTAATATTGAAATTGATTATTTTATTTTATTAAAGCATATATATATTGTTGTGTGCATATATATACTTGATGTGGTTTCTTTTCTAGAGAATAAAAAACATGATCCATTCATCTATTTACTTATAAATCAACATTTTGTCTAGATTTAATTTTAAATAAAATTTCTTTACACTTTTCTATTTCTTATTTAAATCCTACTTATTTAATATTTACAAATGTGAAAGTTTATATGGTTGAATGGATGTTTGTTACTCAATCACGCCAGAACGACTAAACGGATCTGAATGAAATTTGGCAGAGATAGATTATTGTCTGGAAAAGCACAAAGAATATTTTTTATCCCAGTAATAGGTTTCTGTAGGATGAAATCGAAGTCTCCGCGAACGAAGTCGCTAACAAAAGCTAGTTAACTAATAAGCTACTAATAGAAATTCGGCCGAAGACGAAGTTCGGCTATACCGAATGTGAAAAGAATTTCGGTGCATCTCTAATCAGGATCGTGTTTGGTCTAGTAGTAATTAAGTGACCAGTCCTGTAGTGACCGAGTAGTCGGGGTTCAAGCCTCGGTGGCTCCCAGTTGAACAACAAGTTAGTTTTATACACTAAAGCTCAATCAGATACAGTTTTATAATTAATGAGCCTGGGGCCGCGTCGCATATATCCGACGGAGCGCGACTGTCCCCAGGGGCCGCGTCGGATATATCCGACAGGCACAAAATAAATTATTTATCGACGGCCGCGTATCGAATTTGAAAAACGTAATTTTTTCCCAATAGAGAAATCCTGTAGTGACCTGTCGTTCCATTTTCGACTCAAAAACATGGCCGATTATAGCTTAAATCAACACTCAAAGTAGAAGTTTTTCGGTCGTCAAAATCGTATAGAAAAGTTACAGATGTCGCCCTAAACTCATGTTGTACGATCGAAAATTAAATAATGAAATAATATTCCGTCGTCGTCACGTCCTTAGTACGCGAAAGACACATGCGTGGTACGTGCAAAAATCACGTGTCTGTCGCCGTGTCGATCTATTCCGTCGTCATGTGCCCAGCGCGCGAAAGACGTACACGTGTATGGTACATGCAAAAATCACGTGATTCCGTTGCCATGTCGATAGGAAGGGTTTTTTATTTCTTCAGTTCGCGCCCAGCAATCATGGTTGGAATACGGATCTACGCGCGGATAATATATACATATATTCGCGATTTTTCTTGGTTTGTGGTGCAATTTGATACAAACAGTGATTTATTAACAAAAATACATTATTTATGTTGCGTTTATTTGAGAAATGTGTGTGTTAAATGTGGATCATATGCTTCAAAATTTAAAGTGAAACAGTGGCGTAGTGTTTTGTGTGCGCGGCACGAAAGCAACGGAAGGAAACATGTTATATGTGTTTTGAGTGTGATGTTCCGTTGTGTGCCGTGCCGTGCGACAAAATATAACACACAGAAGAAAATTTTTAGGTAGGATATCAAATAATAATAGTAGTGTATGTAGTAAATATTATTTTTCGGCAAATGGTTTAATTATTATTTTTCGGAAAATGTCGGGTTGGCAACATTATCGGAATTCAAAAAAAGATTATTTTTTTAAATTTTTTGATAAAAAAATCATTGCATTTCGACACTTACGATAAAATAATATGAATGTGTGTGTTTTTTTTTTAATTTACGCATGTTTTCATGGTTTTTTCGTAAAAAGAAAAATCACAAAAAATTCCGAAAATTTACGGCCCTTGCCTATATGTTGCTTTGGAATTTTTAGGCCCTCAACAAGTTAATCAACAACTAACCTGTGTACTTTCGTCATCAAAGAACTTTGTATTAATCTTCTTGGATATGATTTGAGTCCTGACGTAATCTTTGATCTCTAAGCAGAGGCGCATCTGTTCCAGTATTAACTCCACTTTTTCTCTTTTCTCCATAGAGCCGTATGTTTCTACTTGCAGCTCTTGGATTATCTTGGCGGCCTCGGCCACATTGTCCTCTCCTTCCCTTATTTGAGCCAATTTGTGGGTCAACCTTGCCCTTTCAACTTCTACGTAGATTTTTCCTTCTGTCACACTCCTCAAGGTCTCAATTAATTTGATTTGAGTCTCTTTGTCGGGAGTTTTCTCCACATACAAACAGCATTCTTGTACCATTTTCACAACAGCCTGTTTCAATTGCGACCTAGGATGTATGGATAAAAATATGACACATAAAATATTAAAATGCCATCAATCATAAATTATGTACTATGATGTTTGAATATTACAATACATTATTGCAAAAAAATATGTAACAATTATAATAATAATCACATGGTATTTATGGTATCTATATAGATATATTATCATGGTTAAAATAATATGTAGCATACATAGGAGGGAAAATATAATTGTTCGGTGAGATATCAATTACATTTCTAAAATTTTGTGCATTTTTTTTTGCAATGTCAATAAAAAGATTATATATAAGTACAATATGTTTTTTTATCATCAGACCCGACCCTTGATACCAAATGCGAAAGGTATGACCATCAGACGTTTCTAATGAGCCTAAACTCAATGGGCATGCTAGTAGAAATGGGTGAAAAATAACTTTTTTACACTACACCTGGAGAAAAAACAAAGCAATATATTAGTATGTTAGCCACTGATATTGAATATAAAAATTACATATTTTTATTGCACTTAATATAACAAAAAACTGAGATAGGTTGCTTTCGTGTCAGGCCTGGGTAAATTTTGTATGGACCATGACCATTCTTCTTTGTGTGTAATATGGATAGTGGGCTTTAAAAGTTTTCATTATTGTATAAAGTATCAAAAAATATAATAATGCGGATGCAACAATATATTTTATGAAATATAAAAAAATTATACAGTTGGCTTGCATTCCATAAAATTTTCATAAAATTAGAATAATTGGAAAATCCAATTATAATAATTTCGTTCTGTCTGTCTGTCCGTCTATCCGTCCGCGTAACTTCGTGTAACGTCCATAACTTTTTTATAGTAATTTTATTTTTCAAACAATTTTTTTTAAAACCGTCATTTTTGAAGGGTTACAGCTAGTTATCTATATAAAAATGGCAACTTGAATGAGGTGCAAAAATACAACCTATTTTATGTTTTTGTGAATCTTTGGAATTGGAAAAATTTATGTAACATATTCGAGAGACGTCTGGCGGATGAATGCGTGACAGACTGCATAGAAGAACGAAAAAGCGAATGATATAAAGCGAGAGGCGCCATTAGCGGGCTCACATATTCCGTAGCCACCGCGACGTGAACAGTACTCCTATTGTATCAGAACCGAACTATTGTCACCTGTAATAATTGTAAACCAATAAATATCTGGAAGCCACGATGAGTTTCATTGAAATTCCGAACATCAAGGTTCTTCACCACACAACAGGAAAGAACATTAAACTTTACATTTGTAAAAGATATATTTACAATAATGAAAAATTTTGCACTGACCAAATCTATTGATTAATTTTTTTTTAAATAATATAAGATATCTATATAATCTATGCCAATATAGTAGTTAATAGTAAATGGTGATAAAAATTGATATAAATGGAAGACAAGGATTATTATATGAATAGGAAAAATACCTTAATTTACATACCTGCGCTTAGCCAGGAGGGCAATATGATCATTGAGTGAAACCCAATCCTTTGCTTCGTAACAAATTTGCACAATCGCAACCAAAACTCGTGAAGTGGAGACCATGTCAGCACCCTGTATAAATATTTTTTATTTTTTAATAGATGCAATCAAAGAATACATATTGCATCATTATGCTTCTTATTTTCTAACCCCGCTAAGCACTTGTCATATGAAAATAGGACTAACTTGGTAGTCACCGGGATGAAGCTTAAACACCCCGCCACTCTTTTTCTTTTTTCACACAAAAATCATGTCATAATACAATAATTCAATTTTTTTTGAGCTTTATGGATTAAAGTTGCATGAAAAGATTGAACTATAGGAGCAAAGACATAAGTTCTGGTGTGTTTGATATATATACTGACAATGCAGTGATTCTTATTTAAGTATCTATAAAGAATATAATTTTCCTGAGTTTCTATGTCTACAACGTCTATGGTGCAATATCACTTTTCAATACCCAACAGTTGTACAGTAATGGCATATAAATCATTTAATCAAAAAAGGTACATTAATATTTTGTTACACATATATGGGTTGTAGTGCCGGATCTCCATGATGTTGAACCTCTGCCTGTTTATTTGATTTCGAAGCGACACGGATGGACTATCATCACGCAAACCAGTCATTGTAATCTAGTTTTGTTTGATATATAAGTTTTTTATGAATATTATATAAAATAAGTATTAATCTTATCTTAAAAGTTTGTAGAAATCAATTTGTTTCACACATGTTACTAATTTCATCATCTAAACATTTCAAATATTCAATTAAAGCCAATATTTTCATCACAATGATAGAAATATTGACATTTGACACATGTCTTGATGTTTCTCTATTTTTGAGGTAACAATCACCAAAATTGTCATTTGCAGAATAGGTCGGCGTATTTGAGTTTTATGTCCAATCCACTTTACAATTTTTTTGTTTGTTTATTATTTAACTGTATGCTTACTGTTCGAGTTTGCTTTTCCAAAGCTAGAAGTTGATCAAGGGCATCGGGAACTTTTCCTTTAGCGGCCAATTCTCTGCATATAGGAATTTTTTCATCACATGTCTTGCTATAGTCTACCTGGAAAATAAAAGTAAAAGAGTAATTAATGTATTTATTAAATAAAATCTATATAATGTACTCACTATACAAAATACTTCTTTGTGAGTTGAGTTGAAATAAAAAGATTGGCCAGATGTTCTGGCACACCCGATACCTGTGTCCATTATAAATTACAATAATCACAACTCTGGTGAATTGATCTTACTAATTAACTAGAGGCCACATATATATTGTAATTGACTTAAAATTAGCTTTGTACTTTACATGGGATTTACTTTGTTCTTACATTGTTTACAAGGAATTACTGACACAAAAAAAGTCTGACAGGACTTACTTCCATTTTGATAATTTTACCACTGGCATCCAATTCCCCCATATCTCCGTTAACCGCCATCGCAAATCTAAAAACAAAAACATTATAAGAACTACAGTATCACACTTGCTCTCAAAATAAATACTACATGACGTGCAATTTTGGAAACAATATAACCTCAATGATGTTTACGAAATTAAAATTATTATAGGAATAAAACCACTGTACTACCTTTGTTTTGAATTAATATTAATTGTACTATAACACTACTGAAGAACTGAATATTATGTAAACGGCAAATAATTAATTGGCTAATGACAATTGACAACGAAAGAACGGAATATCACTTCAACTTGCAGAAATTGCCGCTTGGTTTTAATATGGCCGCCTGTTCGGAAAGTTACATTATAATAATAGAAATGGGCGTTCAGTCGATCGATCTTTTAAAATTCGGTATTCGATACATATGAAAAGCTACAAAAAGGAGTAAGATAAAACGTTTTATTACTAATAATAACGAGATCTGTTTGATAAGTATGGTAAAAAGCAAGTTAAATATATTTTTTTATTATTTGATTTTGTTTCTCAACGTAGTTTACTTTGAGGATTATTTACTTATACCATAGTATTTTCCATTTTTCAATTCGTTGGAAAAGTATATTTTATTAAAAACTACGGCGATGACTATCTTATTCGTCGAATCATTCAAATTTTTATATTTGGAAAAGAAAAAGTCACACAGGGTTAAGTTTGGAGAATAGGGTGGATGAAAAATTAATTTGAAACCCGATTCATGCATTTTTGCTACTGCGATTTGTCGATATGTTCGATTTGTCGAATGGCGCGTTATTTTGGTAAAAAATATTTTTTGTGTCAATATTGGCGTTTTTTTGATTATTATTGAGTTTTTATTTAAAAAAGTCCATTAATATTATAAAATAAGCTCCTATTACTATTTCTCTAAGTAATCGACCAAGATGATTCCTTGCTAATTCCAAAAGCAGTGGTTATCTATCACCTTTTGTAGTCAAAAAATAGGTTTTCGCCTTCTTCAACGTACTTTAACCACTCGTGCATTTCTTTGACTGCTGTTTATACTCGGTATATATGCAATTGCGGTTTGACATCGCCAAGAGCATCAGCGTCATCCAAGGGCGGATCCAGCTTTGGCGCCAGGGGGGGGTCACATAGTCGTGGTCAAGTCACAAGAAGTTATTATTTAATATTGATAATAATAAATACTTACAAGTAAAACGAAGGTATTTTATTAATAAATGTAAGTATCTACTGTACTTAAAAATACCTACCTATATTTAAATAACAAAATTCATTTTTCTTTTACGTTTTCTCCCGAAACGAGTTATCACTTCATCTACTCCAATGGGTACGTTTTTATGGACGTGAAGAAGTAGCAGTCCGGTTAGACGTTCTTCAACCATTGAAGCTCTTAGCCACGATTTGATTCTTCGCAACGTAGAGAAAGATCTTTCCGCTGTCGCTACACTAACAGGTAGTGTAGCCATAATACATAAAAAATTTCTTATATAAGGATACATCTCAATATCACAATTTAAAATAAGGTCGGAAATCGACTGCGGTATGTCCTGATTCCGCTGCCACTTCACCATCCACAGCCGATATTCGTTTACAACGACAAAAACTAGAGTATTATCTAGTAACAATGTATAATCGGTTGCTAGTTGTTTCACAGTTTCAATGTCTTGATTACTGTATTCGCTTTTTGGCATGAAAACGCTTAGTTGAAACAAATTAAGTATTTCAAGAGATAGACGGTCCTGTAGGTCATTTATTATTGAATCCAGTAAGAGGGATGTATATTAATTAGGGTGTCCCGTCCACGTATGAGAAAAAAAATTTGAACTGCACAATCACAAGAGGTTTCAAAATTTGCGTAATTTTACACAAATTGCGAAAACGGTAATAAAAAATAGAATTGTTTGTCATCTTAAGAGCTCTACCAAGCTTTGAAGTTTTGTAAATTTTACGTTTTTATAGAGTTAAACCGTTTGCCTAAAATAATAAAAAAAATCATATTTAAAAGATATTTTAGTATTGAAATTAATGAAACAAACCACAAGAAAATAAAATAAACAAAATATAGATTATAATCAATGACAAAAACTAAAATTAAACTTATTTTTGTGTCCAAAATTTGGCATTTCTGCTCGAGATTGCTGGTACTGGTTCTAATAAAGCCATCCCTAGAAGTAACGTCAGTTACACTTTGTGAGGCGTCTGTTATATTCTCTAGGACCCGAAGTGCAACCATCTAAGGCCGAGAATAAATGACGAAGGGGTAACTCATTGACATGAAGCATACAAACACACCATTGTAACGGTCTCTGCAAATACTCCTCTAAATATTGTATCACGCCACCCTTCCAATCGGTGTTAGTTGCAGTTCCGTCACATTCAACGCAAATCACGTCATCTTAATTCCAACCTCGACCCTCTACTAAAGTTGTGATCGAAGTAAGAATTCCCTTTGCAGTGCCACGTCTTTCGGTATTGTGTATCCCAAATAAATTTATCCAGGCTGTGCTAAAATTGAGATATGGTCTTCTAAAACTTCTTTGCGATGATCTTTTCGTCCATCAAAGTAAATGCTTTTTATAACAATACCTCCAATATCTTTTGAAGCTTCCGGGCTTTAGATACATCTCTGTAGATCTTATTTTTATCAATAACCAGAGTTAAATCTTCGGTAGAAACCAAGCCGACGTCAGTCAAAACCGCAGAAGCAACAGCAGCAGCAGATTGCGTAGATAAACCGTATCTATCACAGATTTTAGCAACTGTCGGCAAAGGCAATGTATTCAGATTGCGTAGATAAACCGTATCTATCACAGATTTTAGCAACTGTCGGCAAAGGCAATGTATTCCAATTCGCCGTTGAAGTCAGTGGTGTCTGTCTAGGGCGAGTTTGTCGGGGATGCCTCTGTTATCGGATACGTTTCTGGGGAAGATTCACGCACTGAATCTTCATCACAATTTGCTGAGACAGAATCGGTTTCTTGAGTAAAACACGAATTTTTTGGTACCGTTATTGACTCTAAAATTTATCTCTGCTGTCGTTTAATTAATCTAGCCGTTTCTTTCTTATCAAAACCGCTTATAACCATTTTCCTATCATTTATTTGATCCAACAAAAACTTCTCTCATTGATGTAAACTTTCTTAGGTTTTAAACACGAACAAGATTCAAATGAAGTGCATTTACAAGCGGAAACGTCAAAAAGTTTCTCAGATGACTAAAAAACATTTCAATTCATTTTCAAAACTATCGTGTCGTTTGTTTTTGGGGTATTTTTCAAATTGAGATTCTTTTCGAAATTGGATTTCACTAATTAAATAACTTGTTCCTTAGTTGCAACTGGAATCGAAGTTTTGGTCCAAATATTGTTAATCTCTTCGGATGCAATTACATATACAGGGTTATTTGTAAAACATTAATAACCTCGCAGGACTATATTCCTGCCTTGATTATGAGTCGAAAATGTTCAAGCTACTATGACCTAATATCAATAGTTAAAGAGATATGCGACATCAAACTTTGCATTTTTTTTTCAATATTTCTGACTTATTTTTTGTAAAACGTCGGACTATTAATACAGCAACTCATATCGATTACGAAAAATTCATTTGTTTCAATACAAGTTAAATAAAATGATGAAAACCCTGAAAAAATTCCAATTGGAATTCGAAGATTTTTATTTTTTTATTTGACTCGTAATAAAGGGAATGAATTTTTCATTTTAGATATAAGTTACTGTAATGATAATCCAACGTTTTGCAAAAAATAAGTCAGAAATATTGAAAAAAAAATGCAAATTTTGATGTTGCATAACTCCTTAACTATTGATATTAGGTCATAATAGCTTGAACATTTTCGATTCATAATCAAGGCAGGAATATAGTCCTGCGAGGTTTTATTAATGTATTACAAATAACCCTGTATATCTGATTTGGATGAATATTTTCAATTATACGTGAATTTCAGGTCGTTCTTGACAAATAAAATAAATTAAATGACACCCCTTATAGTTGGTAGCTGCTGATTGTCAAGTTTTTTATATGGTCCGAACATAGCAAAAGTAGTCTGACTACGCCTCGAGCTTCTTATTTAAAAATCACAAAATCCGCTTTTACTACTGTAACAATCGCCATGGTACTTTTATGGCATAAAAATTATTTTGGATACGAAGAAAACACTCGCGAGTTAAGTCAAGAAAGTCCTCAAAACAAGTTCAAACTTGAGGGTATTTGCAGGTTGTAACCCAACAAATTCGAAGTTGCTGGTAACGTGTTGTTGCATGCAAATCGAAACGTCATGTATGATTTACACCTAAATAGAATAAAAAGTTTTTTTTTGTTTTTAGTTCAGGAGCCAAAATTGAGGATAGCGAAATATCACCATAAAAATGACAATTTTTCAAAACTTTGTAGATCGGTAGAACCCTAAAGATATATTTTTGTTTTATTTTTAAAATTATTTTGGTAATTTACGCTCAATCACGCAAGTTTTGAGAGGTCTTGTGTTACGATAAGCCAAAAAAAAAATTATCGGGACAGCCTAATGTATATGGCTCTGCGGAAATACTCTTCAGCAGATTGAGCAGGTTGGTTATTGGCCCTATGTATTTGTCTTGACACTATTCTGGGACATGTAATTTCTACATCTAGCTGCTCAGCTACTTCTTTAGCCTCCTCAAAAAGCTGTCGGTAAATTACGTCCGCATTTTATCTTTTATTTTGTAGAACACTTACAGTGTCATTAATAGCGTCCGCAGCATTTTTTAAATCAATCGAGTTCGATTGCAGTATTCAGCTTAAAATACAGTAGTACCTGAAAAATAAAAAAGTTAGTAAGTGACTGAATGTGAGTATGAGTATTTTAATTAGTGGTCCACCTAGGTCCTGGACCCAGCCCAGGGGGGGGTCATGACCCCCATGACCCCCCCCCTGGATCCGCGCTTGGCGTCATCACAAACTTCAATAAAAACAGCTTTGACCTGAGTGGCTGTCTGTTTTATCTCTGCACGATACTTTTTTCAATTTTTGTAGCAACTGCTACAATGATAGTTTTCAACGTTTGTAGAATGTAATTTACATGTTTACATTATGTAAACAACGGATCGCTGAATTGACCTGAGCTACTTTGAAAAATGACACTTGCTAGCCGTGATATCACCAAATAAATCATAAATTTTTTAAAAACTTATCAAAACAACTACAAATATATTTTTGGCTATTCTAACATGTATATTTATTTATATTTGAATGTTAAAATAAACATTTTACA
Source organism: Agrypnia vestita (assembly GCA_016648135.1). NCBI lineage: Eukaryota > Metazoa > Arthropoda > Insecta > Trichoptera > Phryganeidae > Agrypnia > Agrypnia vestita. The sequence goes on along the minus strand of JADDOH010014687.1, from coordinate 16,065 downwards.
TTCAATGCGCCAAAAGAAGATAACTTAAAAAACAAAAATAATATATTGTCATATTTTTCTTTTAAATGTTATCTGTAATGTTTCTACGTGAAAGAAAATAAGTAGAAAAATTAAAAACGTGGGAAATTGATAGGTACAATTCTCAAATACAGTTATTAAATGTAGCAAACTGTTTATTAGATTTGGCAGACTATTCTATTTTCATATGTTTATAATACTTTTAGGGAAGGGTGTTCGATGAAATGAAAGAGTAAATGCTTGTTAATGTTTACTTCTCATCCGGAGTTAGGCTTCGGGAGCAAGTAAAGTAAATATGGAACAAAGAAACTCTGGTGTTACGCAATTCTGCCTGATATAACGGAATGGGCCCGACTGTTGTAGGGCGATCTCCCTCGCCCGACTCCTTTGTTCTCGTATGTTTACAGCACGGAGGTTTTAAAACATTTTTTAAATCACCGAGTCGGACGATAGGTACATGGCACAGGCTTAGACAGGTACCTTCTACTAAATTGAGCGCTACATCGCTGTCTTTCAATAAAGATATGCCGAAATAAAAACCAGAATTTTAAATAAGGTGTTATGTCGGTAGGTATGTGCCTATTATTAAAATGGGCCTCTACTTTGCATTTCAGTTTAGGTACACTCTGGAAATTTAGACAAATCACAGTGTCTCATATTGTTGGCTTCAATGCTTTTTTATTTTGAGCTGTTCCATGATTTTTTATTTATCTTGATCTCAGTGATTCATATTGATGTACATGTGTGGTTTTATTCGCGAAACTCTGCAGCCTGCGCGTACATCCCCCCCCCTCACCTACACTCCTATTGACCAGTGCCGGTACCTGTATCCCCACGCCGCGCCCCGCGAGCCGGTTCGCCAGTTGATTTCGGAATACGGAACGGGACGCTCGGATATTGCAACCGGAGAAGTGAAGGGGAAAGTACCGTTGAAGAAGGAACGTCTCTGTGGTATGGGCCGATCTGGGCAGTGAATCCAGCGGCTCCTCTGCCGTGGAGACGATTCGACTTTGCGGGCCTTCTCCTGAATGGACCCGCCACTTGTGATGGCACCGCTGAGTCGTCGGCGTTCCACAGTCTGGGCCGCCCTGCCGCCACTAAATTGCAGCCGCCCCAAGGTTACTGCCGCCTAAATTGCGACTGCCAGGCACTGCACTTGCGGCTAGCTGCCGCCCTGCCTCACGTCAAGACTTATCCGTTCCGCGAGGCTACCGCCGCTCGCGTCGAGCCTCCATTGCTCCGCGAGGCCTGTCTAGTGATAGTGACAGTTAAAGAATATAGTTCAGAGACCTTTGCACCTGCTATCTGATGTTTTATTTTCTATATTGTTGTGCTATTGTTAATTATTCATGGTAATCATAAATAAATAAATATAATATTATTATCTTTAATATATATTTTATCCTATGTAAAATATACCTATAACTAAATATGCAATAAATTTATGCAAGAAAATGAAAAAATACGCGCCGACAAGCTGTACAAGGCTTGGAACGATCTATAAAAATAAAAAATATGTATAAATTTTATAAAAAAAATAATAATAACAAAAAAATGTTACTACATAATAAATATAAAAATTACTTTAAACGCTTATATCAATGGATAAAAGTAGATCAGATTTATATGCCTTTGGGGTCAGGACCGCGCTAACTCGCGGCCGCGCCTGTGCGAAAACTATGAAGCGCCTCTTTTTTTTGTCGTCGTGTTTCGACATGAATATTTTTTTTAAATTTTCAAATTTTGACTGAAATGTGTTTCCAGTTTTATGTAGTACTTTCCTAAATACATAAAAACGGTTTGCTTCCGCTTGGCAATTACCTACTGCGAAAAATAAAACGATACTTACTTATTTATCGATACTCAACTATAAAAAATATGTTGTGTAACAAAAATAATTTCAATAATTGGCGCTGGCATTTCATCCGGTGCCCCTATCGCCTTGGCGCCTGTGGGCGCCGCACACTTCGCACATAGGGGGTATTTAATAAGCTTGATAAATACTTGAAATACACCAACTAATAATGTAACTATGGCGGTACCTGTCTGACGGTGCGCCGTCTACCTATCGGTCGACTTAGCGATTGCAATTTGTTTAGGCTAACGTAATCAAACTGCCCCCATGTAAATAAACGGGAACAAAGAATGCCGTAACGTAGTATCAGTTTCTTTGTTCCATATTTACTTATTTATTTGAACATCTTCACTTGCTTCTGGAGTATAACATCGGGGAGAAATAAACATCATCAATCACTCTTTTATTCTCCAAACTCCAAACCTTCGCTAAAAACTAACTAAATCCATAAACCAATGAATTATGATATATTCAGACGTAATCATAATGTCTCTACACAAATAATATAGTTTTTTTATATCTATGATCCTTGACATAATTATTTATTATTTCTGATATAAAATTAATTTTCGAAAAACTTACACGTTAAATAATAAAACCACATCACGACAATTTTTAAACATTATATTAATATTTTGAAATCGGCATTACACCCACAGAATAGAGAAGGTAATTACACCTATGATTTTCAACTATGGGTAGGTGTACAAAAATATTTTCTGGAAACTAGAATGAAATTTCAATTATTGTAATTTACTTTCTGGAAGCTTGTTATAAATTTAATTTTCAAAATGTGTACTAAAAAATATATATATTGAATGATTCTCGAATTAAACCTATAAACACATTTTTAATTAATACCCTTCTTAAAAATGTCCAAAATGACGTGAATATTAAAACTACCTGAATTTGATATATCAAGGTGAATTATCGAACATTGCGATACCATAGAAAATATTCGCCGACAGGCCCAAGCTGGAAATTGAATTATCCAGCCATTTTGTTTATTTTCACATGAAAAGAAGTGTCTTGCCGCCGTAAATTTTAGTGAAAAAAGCGACAAAGATTATTCAAATATCCGGATGCGGCTAGTGAAACGATAAATTATCATTTCAAAAGCAAATACATGTGGTAAACACCAGATTCCCTCAAAAAGAGGGTTGGGAAATTTGCAGACATTGGGCGCACCGCAAGCAAACACTTTGTCAAAGTGACCAACTCATCCACCAATAAAAGTAACCAACAAAACTCAAATTTTAAATCTACAAACTCAATAAATCCGCACCATTTAAACCGTTTGACTAAAAAGTCCAAAGGACAAAATCCTCTGGCGCTAAAGGTAATTTTGTGCTCTTTTATTACACATTCCTATGCATGAAATATGTATTGTGATTACGCAGCTTGCGCAGTTTTAACACATTTTATGATAAAATGACAAAGTTTATATATTTATACGGTGGTTTTTAGGACGTTATAGATAGTTCTGGGCGAAGTTCCCCGGTGGCGCGCCCGGCTAACATGAACCACTCGCCTGCTGCTGACAGGCAAACAGACAATGTCAGCCAGGTTGAGGAAATGGAAACCCAAGAAGGTTAGTCTGTGCAAATTAACCCCTATCATTTTTATTAAGCGATTCTTTCTCGAAAATTATTATTCCGAGAATTATTACTTCTAGTTAATTTTGTAGATTTGCAACCCATCCCATGTGTCAGCATTATTGCATTGGTATTATGATAACACAATCAATTCGTTTTTAGAATATATATCATTTCATTTGTTTTCTTGTTGCTTATTTTGAACAAAAGGAATGTTTTGATGAAATATTTTCTTTTAGAGTTGTTGATTGTCAAGTATGTGAAAATATTCAAGAAGACAATCAATTCATCCAGGTGATTGGTAAATTAACATTTTATGCAGTTATTTTATTTCTTATAAGGTTGTTAACTTAGGTAGTGTTTTTGTGTATAATATCCTTTTATCAATAACTGCTTATTTCCTTTTTCTATGCTTGTCTAGTTAAAGCGTTACGAAAATTAGTAACACTAAATTAAAAAAAATGAATTTTATATATAGTTGTCATTTTCACAAGGTTTTTTTCTATAAAAGATTATTTATGAAGTGATTTGCAAATTTAATGATTATATTACTAATATTTAAAGTTTAGCTGACAAACTTCCCAATAATATGTTGTAAAAATTGTTGCATTTCTTTTGCTCACTTCTGTCTACCATAAAACATATTGTAGCCATACAGTTCAATCATGGCTCATGATTGAAAAAAGCACAATTATGTAGTTATTTTTTTAAACTTTTAACAATATACATAAAAATAGACAGGCTAGCAATTATAGAGTACTTTCATTTTTAAAACTATCATGGCGTAATATTTTTTTAAGCTGCTTCTGACAAAATATAATTTTTGTCTTGGGGATTTTTGTTACGCATGAATATTGTGCCTATGTCACTAGTACTCTTTTATATTATAATCCAGTACTGCATATATTATACTAGATACCGTCACTAAACTCGCGGACTAATTTGTGTGCACATGGTGCACAGTACCTACCATTGAAAAAAATAGTAGAAAAAGAGAGACGTCCCTACAGGTTAAACAGTATTACAAAAATACACAAGAAGGCGGTCAAAATAACAATCACGCAGGCAGTACATATTTTAAAACAACTCGACAAAATATATAAAGCAATTCAATAAAAAATAGAACAGAAAGTGATTTGAATAAAACGCTACACGATGCGAAAAAGAAAAGCCAAAAAACCTATGAGCAAATATATTACACAATAAAAAATTAGCACATTTTACTGTAAAAACTTTCACTGTCAGAATTGAACCCATGTTTCTCGTGAAAGTAGTCTAGCTACTGTAGCTAGTGTATATCTCTACATACATATATCTACAAACTATCCACATCTATCTCTACATCTACAAACTCACTATGCTCATTCACCAGTCTGTTTAGACTCGGCAGTGGTGAGTGAATGTGGTAGTTAGTTTTCATATAATTGTAGTAGAATATATCTTAAAAATGTGTTGTTGCCAAGATGCTAAAATATATTTCAGAGAGAAGATCAGGACCGTCATTTTGGGAATTGATAATCTTGTATAGAAATATTACGTCCATTAATTTCCTTATCTCTGACAAACTAAGAATATTGAGTTCTTTCCTAAGCATGTTGTAATTAATTGATGAAATGGGTAGATTTAATTTGAAGTTGACAAATCTCAAGAATTTACGTTTGATTTTCCTTGTGGTCTGTATACGTACATTGTAACAGGGGGACCATACTGCTGAGTTATACTCATGTTGGCTCACAAGAGCTAGCTTTTAACTGCCAGCCATATTTACTATGAGGGACACCTATAGGACAGACATTTTTCCGTAAAATAAAGTAAATAAAAAAACAATAAAAATAAACAATAATAGGCATGATGACAGATTTTGAAATAATCTTCTATATTGTAGGTACACGTCCACTATTACCGAAAATAACATTATTTAAGCTATGTTTTTACGCAAATAATTGCATTTTCATCTATATATTTTTAATTTCATGCAAAAACGTCTACGTGATGTCAAGCCTCATTAAACGTTGCATTGTGTCTATGGAAACGGTTCAAAGACACGGTGGGTGTGTACTGAGGGTACAGATGGGTACTGAGCCGTGATGTCATTCGCTCTGACTGGTGTTTAGTTAAAATGGCAGATTGCACAATTTTATACTTTTATTTTATTGAAAATCTTATTAATCTCAATGTGTATATTAAAACTGGATCATTTTTTAGAATCCTTTCAAAATATTTTCTTCTCTAAAATCACTTATTCTTTAATTCTTTAATACTGTCATCATGCCTATTATATTTTCCGAATTTATGATGGAGTTTTTGAATTAAAATCAAAATAAATTCACTCCATAAAATATACAACAGGGTTGTCACAATTTCACTTTTTTTTTAGCCTTTTTTAAACCCATTTTTTAATGTTACACATTTAATATCTTGTGTAATATGTAGTGAAGTCTTCCCGCGTGTGGTATATTTCTACATATATATTATATTTCTGGGTCCTACTTTCTCTGTGTTCATCAAAAAGTTGGTGAATGATGTCTAATTGAAATGTGGCCAAGGGCAAGCATTTCCTAGTAATTTCACTATGCATAACATGCGCATTTAAAAGACAAAGATCAACAAGGTGAAAAAATACTTTTTTTATACCACCTTGTCGTCTTTCTTGACGAATGCACCGAGGATAACAACATTTTGAAAATTCTATCACCCGGCTGTTGTTCTTCAATATTGCAAAAGTGAAGCATTCGTAACAAAATTTAGAATCTGTTTCTAGGCATCATGTCTGGGAAAATAGGTGAGTGCAAAAGTATGTTGGTGGACCAGTGTTCCTGTATAGTATTTCTTGTATTGCAAGCCATCAATAAATAAACATCTATAAAAACGTAAATCATCGACGGTCATATCGGTCCATTGCTGCAATTGATTGGTTACAGAAGAGCTTCTATTTTTTATATATTTATGTTAGTTGGTTTCGTTTACAATGTGTTCAACTAATGCCATAGAAACAAATATTTAAAAAATCAGCTTCCCGCATGCCTTCACTGGTGGCCAATTTTGCGCCTGACAGAATTGAATCAAAATTATGCTTTTGAGGCACGAATGGATCGCTATCCCAATGAAATAATGGTGTACTCGACGTGACTAGTAGAGGCAATATTTTCTATTTCGTCAAGCATATCATTTTCATTTTCGTCCGGCTCAAAAAACTCTGGCAATCCGAATTCCACATCACTCATCAGATTCGGCAGTTTGTCCGACAATCTCATCATCATCATATGTAAAATCAGCCATTGTAATGTCACAAAAAGAAATATAAAAAATGTTTTACAAAAAAACAGAGAAACAAAAGAGTCACGCGAGTCTCACAAAAATAAAGATAAAAAATTATTTTTATAGATGCACAAGATAGTTATATTCACTCACAATGCATTAAAAACAAGAAAACGGTGAAAAAAACTGATGAATATTGTCAATAATTGGGAACAAAATCAAGCCAAACGCACAGTTTAAAACTGAAGTATTGCAGGATTCCCTGTTTCTCTGCAAAAAAATTTGCAAGTGCTAACCCTGGCGAACTCTGAGAACTGTCAGATGAAACACTTTAATGAATCGCTAATTTTACGAGATTTGGTAGTTTTAAAAATATGGTAACTGCTTAGGATCGTTGTTCATAGATGCCAGTGATATTGCCATAAAATTGGTGACGTGTTAAAAATCGTTTGTCGTTGTGCGTATCTGGCCTGACGGGACATGCAAAGTTTCGCGCGTTTAAGCACCAATGGCACTGATCGGGTTAATATATCAAAACTTAATTAAAAATCTTCTAATGATTGTGCAGTAATACTAAATACATATATTGAATTTCAGTGGAGACTATAGAAACTCTAACAGACACTGGAGGTGGAGATATAACGGACAGAGGACCAAATGGTGAAGTCATGATGGGCCCACAGAACCAGGATGTCGCCGGGGCAGCTATCCAGGTTGGTGGAATAAACATCATATTTGAAAAAAATTGAAATTTATATTTCAATTTTATTATAAATGTTAAATAATTTTTTAATATAAAGTATGATGCCACGTAAAACATAAAATGTCAATTAGAAGTAATATTAATGGGAATTGCTATATGAAAGTAAGCTAAGTAAATACCACTTTAATTAAGTGCAAATGGTAAAGTGTGCAAAAATATGCAGTGATGCAGATTTTCAGTAGAAATGACAGAATATTACCCAGTACAACAAAAGAGTTGCAAAATAAGTTTGCTTAATAAGGCCTTTCTGAACTGGATGGAGTCTCAAGAAAGTAAACCGAGCAAGTTTTGAAAATAGTTCTAAGATAATGTGTCTACACTTCAAAATCAAAGCCCGAAAAGGCATCATTATAGTAAAAGTGTTAATTTGAAATTCAAAGGACCGTAATTTGCCAAAATGATTTTAAATATTAAAACCTCAGGAGACTATAATGAAATGTTATAAATGTGTTTTATAAACCTGCTCAGCTTTGTAATTTTTCCATACATTCTTTAATTTCATGCTAAAATGAAAGTGTAAACTAAAAAGTGTAAAATAAAAAGTGGTTAGGACACTCGCCTCGTTATCCGAAGGTCGCGGGTTCGAATCTCAGCCCAGACTAGCAAGTTAGTCCTATTTTCATAGCACAAGCGTTTAGCTTAGTTTGAAAATAGTAAGAATATTGATGTGACACGTATTCCGTGTTCGCATCTCTATTTAAAAAAAAAAAAAAAAAACTTTTAGTCTTAAGACTTGACAAGTGTCGCAAACTCGACAGGTTGAAATAAATCAATTTGAAACTATAATTGTCCTTAATTGCAGGATGCAGAGATGGTTGATGATGAGGCGCGGTCTGAGGCCACATTCCGATTCACGGTTCCTAACTTTAGTCAAATCAAAGAGTCAGTTCTTTCACCCCCGTGTTATGTGCGAAACCTGCCATGGAAAATCATGGTAATGCCGCGTCAAACCCTGCCGGACAACCGTCACCAGAAGTCTCTGGGCTTTTTCCTTCAGTGTAATGGGGAGAGCGAATCCAACAGCTGGTCTTGTTACGCCATTGCTGAGCTGAAACTACTGTCGCACAAGCCGGAGACAGAGCCATTTTTCAGGAAAATTCAGCATCTATTTTATTTGTGAGTTGAATTATTTTTTAATTACTTTTGAGTTATTTTTTGTACTAAGTGTACTATGTTTTCAATGAAGGTACTTAAACCGATTTAGTTTAACACATTCTATATTTTAATCATCTTTTTTAAAGATGAATGAAAATTAAATATTTGATAACTGAATTATTTTGCCCGTAGGAGTGATTGTGTTCATTCTGATAATGTTGCACTTTCATCATGGCTGATGATGTACTCTCGCAGTTCATGAGTTTTGTAGAAATATAGTGAATTTTTTTTTAATCCACTTAAAGATTGATTGACAGACTTGGATTGAGTGAGATTAGATTAGTTTATGATTTAATATTATAATTTACAAGTGGCCCTATCAAAGTGTTTAATCTCTATTTTTATTTTTCAAAAGTGGAATTAACATATAATATATTTAACAGCAAAGAGAATGATTGGGGCTTCTCACACTTTATGGGATGGAATGATGTATTGGATCCGGAGAAAGGCTATGTCAAGGATGACACTATTACTCTTGAGGTTCATGTCACGGCCGAAGCCCCTCATGGTGTCTCCTGGGATTCAAAAAAACACACTGGATATGTTGGTAGGTCATATTGAAATTTTTAGTTGTTCTTTATACACTTAAATTATTGCATGTAATATGTTTTTTTCTATAACAAGTCTGAGATAATAAAAACTTTATAATAATTTGAGTATTTGCGCTCCTAATGTTAGTTAAATATACAATTGTTTTTAATGTACATAAAAAATAAAGTTTTTTTTATTAAATTTTAGGTTTGAAAAACCAGGGTGCAACATGCTACATGAACTCCTTGCTGCAGACATTATATTTCACTAATCAGTTGAGGAAGGCAGTGTACAAGATGCCCACAGAGTCAGATGACAGCACTAGGTCCGTGGCTTTGGCCCTACAGAGAGTATTCCACGAGCTGCAATTTTCAGATAAGCCCGTGGGCACCAAGAAGCTGACTAAAAGCTTTGGTTGGGAAACACTTGACTCCTTCATGCAGCATGATGTGCAAGAATTTCTCAGGGTATTTGTTTTATTTCACTTATTTTAGTTATTTTCCTAAGGAAGTATTCTTCAAATCTAATTTATACTAAAATCTTATTACAACTCCAAAAGTTTGGCTCATACATAAATTGTTTTTTTTAATTTTTATAAATAAAAATAAAAATTCAGCATGTTAGTAACATTTCCTCTTAAAATTGTCCAGATATTTATAAAATCTCGAGAGTAATTTGCAATTTATGTAATGTCACAATTATGCGACCACTATAAATATATTGAGTCATAAATTATTATTCTTAAAGGCAATGAATATTTACCATTTTATAACTTCTAAAACCTGTTTATTTGAAATTGTTCTAAATCTCGTATAGATTAAATGTACAGTGGAACCTGGATTTTATGTTATGGGATTTTGCATTTTTCCGCAATCTATCAAAATTTGAATATGACAGTACAAATTATGTATTGTAAAATTCAAAATTTGCATATTACATTACTTAATTTAAATATTTGGACAAGCAATTATTGTTGTTAATTTCACTTGATTTACTTCCGACACCGCAACATTTGAAAATAGCACCAGATTTAATCACTGGCTCGGGGTGAGATTCTGATTAGTCTAATAACATACAGTACCCCTTATTTTCAGGATAGAAATAAAGTAAAGCAATCATGTTGTTACCGCTATTGTATAACATTGTAGACTTCACCAATTTTGACATTTGTCAGATATCTCAACATTTCTCATAAAAACTGAATGCATATATGTGTTATGACGCATGTGCACAATGTGTGTTATCCTGAGAATAAGGGTGTGTGTGCTCATAATATTACTTTAATGGGTATATTGCTGTTAAATGTACCATTCGTTTATTATCTGCTAAGTTTTAGACCACCTAGTGTTTATGTAAAGATGTAACAATAGGCATTGATAAATTATGTTCTCGTAGCCTGCTATGTATTTATGTGCATTATTTATCAAAATAGTCCCGTTCTGATCTTTTAGGTCCTGTTGGATAAATTAGAGAGCAAGATGAAGGGCACCTGCGTGGAGGGCACTGTTCCTAAGTTGTTTGAGGGGAAGATGACATCCTATATCAAGTGCAAGAATGTTAACTGCTCTAGTACAAGGCTGGAAACATTTTATGACATACAACTCAACATAAAGGGGAAGAAAAATAGTAAGTGCCTTTCATGAACTATATATGCATGTCGAATCCATTGAATAAATGAATGATTAGAAATTTTGATGTTTTGTTTTAACTTGTTGAGGGCCTAAAAATTCCAAAGCAACATATAGGCAAGGGCCGTAAATTTTCTGAATTTTTTGTGATTTTTCTTTTTACGAAAAAACCATGAAAACATGCGTATATTAAAAAAAAAAAACACACACATTCATATTATTTTATCGGAAGTGTCGAAATGCAATGATTTTTTTATCAAAAAATTTAAAAAAAAAATCTTTTTTTGAATTCCGATAATGTTGCCAGCCCGACATTTTCCGAAAAATAATAATTAAACCATTTGCCGAAAAATAATAATTAAAACATTTGTCGAAAAATAATAATTAAAACATTTGCCGAAAATTAATATTTACTACATACACTACTATTATTATTTGATATCCTACCTAAAAATTTTCTTCTGTGTGGTATATTTTGTCGCACGGCACGGCACACAACGGAACATCACACTCAAAACACATATAACATGTTTCCTTCCGTTGCTTTCGTGCCGCGCACACAAAACATCTCCGCCGCGGGTTCTCCTTTGTAGCTGTCGGAGGCACCATGCACAGGAAGTGCCTGCCGGTCAGCCTCTCCAGTGGCGTCTTCCTTTTTTGGGAAAAAGTTGGGTGTTTGACACCATGGGTACTCATTAGCTGCTCAATGACATTTAGCTGGAAGTCGGCGTAAGTGATGTTTCTTTTCGTTTTGCCACGAAATACAGCAAATGCATTGAGCAGTGCGAGATCGACTAAATGGAAAAAGACCTTGCGATACCATTTGACTGTTTTCCGAGAACAGTGGTAATAAGACAGCATCATGTCACTACGGTCGACCGCCCCCATATTTTTATTATAATCTATGATACACACAGGTTTAATCACCGGCAAATTGGTTTTGTAGTCGATCTTGCCAGTATCCTTCATTTCACAAGTCTGAAGTGTAGATAGCATTCTGACGTCTTTCTTATCCTTCCACATTTGAGCCATCAGATTATCTGTGTGATATGAAATAGTTTCACCCCTTTTTAATTTTGCTTCAAATTTAGGATAACCGTACCTATTTTTTCTCACGGTTCCACAAGCATTTGTCTTGCTCTCGTGAAGCTTTTGGAACAGTGACGGACTGGAATACCAGTTGTCTACATACAAAGTGTGCCCGAAATCTAGGTAAGGAGTAAGAAGAGACATCACAACACTGCCCGATGTACCTATGTGCTCAGAAATTGTGAATTCAGAATCTTTGCCGGTGTATATGATTAAGTCAAGTACATATCCGGTTAGACAATCACACAGCACAAAAAATTTAATTCCAAATTTTTTGGCCTTCGATGGTATATACTGACGAAACGATAACCGACCTTTGAAGAGCAGAAGGCTCTCATCAACGCAGAGGTTTTGGTAAGGCGTCAAATTTTCTGCGAAGGATTTTTTCATCGCGTACAGCATAGGCCTGATCTTATGGAGTCGGTCGCCCGGCACTTGAAGTTCGTTATCCGAAAAATGTAGCATCCTTAATAAAATTTGAAAACGATTCCTCGGCATAGTTTCCGAGAAAATCGGTGAACTCAGCAATGGGTTAGTCGACCAATGCTCTGCTATTTTATTCCTAGAATTCCGGGCCATCAACAAGCACAGAGCCAAAAACACATACATTTCGTCGCTTGTGGTGTCAAACCATTGTCTCAATCTATATGACAGTGGTATATTATTTGTGGAAAACTTATATTGGCGGTTTGTTTCAGTCACAATAATATCGACCACAGCTTTATTGAGGTACAATTTAAAAAAATCTATTTCCCGCGCGTCTTCTGAAATATCCGATTTAAAACCAGAAGTGTTCGTAAATTGATGTATATTTGGTAGGAAACTATCCGTCTCCCATTGGAATACTGGCCTAGCCTCTGCACTTGCAGACGGATGGTTTTCACCAACAGTATCGTCAAGGTCTTCTTCAAATTCATCATTCCCAAAAAAGGTGTCATCCACTTCAACATCGCCCTCAATATTCTCCTCATATTCGTCGTCAGATTCGGCCGTTGCAATGAGAAAATCATTGATATCTCCCGTAACAAAAAAATCTCCCGATTCGGCCATTTTGTAAAAGTTTTAAAAAAATAATAATGTTAAAAAAACGAAAATATAAACATCCTGTAGAACGAAAAAATTAATTAGCACAAATACCCAAAAAATAATGTAAAACACTACGCCACTGTTTCACTTTAAATTTTGAAGCATATGATCCACATTTAACACACACATTTCTCAAATAAAAGCAACATAAATAATGTATTTTTGTTAATAAATCACTGTTTGTATCAAATTGCACCACAAACTAAGAAAAATCAAGTAAAATCGCGAATATATGTATATATTATCCGCGCGTAGATCCGTGTTCCAACTATGATTGCTGGGCGCGAACTGAAGAAATAAAAAACCCTTCCTATCGACATGGCAACGGAATCACGTGATTTTTGCATGTACCATACACGTGTACGTCTTTCGCGCGCTGGGCACATGACGACGGAATAGATCGACACGGCGACAGACACGTGATTTTTGCATGTACCACGCATGTGTCTTTCGCGTACTAAGGACGTGACGACGACGGAATATTATTTCATTATTTAATTTTCGATCGTACAACATGAGTTTAGGGCGACATCTATAACTTTTCTATACGATTTTGACGACCGAAAAACTTCTACTTTGAGTGTTGATTTAAGCTATAATCGGCCATTTTTTTGAGTCGAAAATGGAACAACAGGTCACAACAGGATTTCTCTATTGGGAAAAAATTACGTTTTTCAAATTCGATACGCGGCCGTCGATAAATAATTTATTTTGTGCCTGTCGGTTAAAAAACTGTTATTTTGTGTCGGATATATCCGACGCGGCCCCTGGGGACAGTCGCGCTCCGTCGGATATATGCGACGCGGCCCCAGGCTCATTAAGCCATTTGAACCAAATGAAGATCATTGAAAATATTTGCTCTGCATCTAAATATAAATAATATATACATACAGTGAAACTCTCTTAATATGTTTTTCAAGGGACCAGGAAATAAAAACTTATTAGGCGTGAAAACATATTAACAGTGATTTTAATATTTTCATAAATTATTTACACTTTCTAATTTTGTATTTTAATTATATTTTCGTTTATATAATATGACAATTTAGGAACATTTTATTTTAAAAAATGAAGTAGGTAAATATATACATTTGTAAAATATTACCCATGTAAATAAATACACAGTACCTGAGGGTCGGAAAACAATAAAAACCACCAAAACCGTAAAAAAAATTAGTACTGTCAAAAAATTTAAATATAAATCGGTGTATATTGACAAATCAAAAGCCTCACGAACACGAAAAAAAATACAAAAAGCTACCTGTATCTACTTTCCCTGGCTTGGTAAAGATTGTGTATTTGTAAAAAATAAACATTTGTAAATAGTATTCTACATATTTGATTTCATTTTAAATATTTATCCCTTTCAATGATTTCTACATAATTTAGGTGTACATTCAACATACCGCCTTGAGCAACATTTGTGATCAATTACGATTTTCTTTGTTTTAATTACGTTTGATTTCAGACTACCTTTTCCCTGGCGCGAAGAAAATTCGTGGTATTTTTTATTTTTATTGCTAAATTAAATTAGATCCGTTTTTTGTAACTCATTAAGGTCGGCGCCACACTACGCGTTTCTTCCGTCGCATCTTTGATGTCGCGTCAAATCCGCAACTGAATTTAGCCGTCACATACCTACTATATTCCGCGGCGGACCGCGCGGAGAACTAACACGAGACGCGATGTCACCGATTTTACGTTGACGTAAGTTCCGCGGGCGGGTACCGAACAGACGCGGCGGCGGAACGATTGATGATCCGCGTAGTAGCGGCGTTCCGCGGCATCAAAGACGCGATGGAAGATACACTTAGTGTGACGCTGGCCTTAGAAAACAATAGGATATATTACGTAATTAATATTGCCAATTATCTCCTCCAAGAAATACAACCAAAATGAAAACAGTTTCGTTTAGGCGAATTTATTTTGCACCGACGTTGATTGATTTTGAAAAAATTATCGTAAATAATCGCCGGATAAATTTATTTATTAAATATTATTTTATTAGCCTATTGAAATACTATAGGGTTTTTTCAGCGGTTAGAACTTTTGTGACGCCGCCAAACCCACTTAATTTTTATTGCGCCCATTTTTCATTTTTAGGAATGTTGAACAAAATGTCGTCTTCCGAAAAACGTATTATGAAGATTTATTTGTATGAATAAATTGAGTTCGGCTATAAATATTAAGCCTATAAAATATATGGGATCTGTATGGGACTTTTTCGGGACCGCAGAATTTAAACTTATTTAGCGGGAAAACTTATTAAAAGTGAATTTATTAAGCGAGTTTCACTGTATTTGGTTTTTATGGCTTTGATATTTAAAATAATGATATTTTATTGCTTTACAAATGTTGCGCTTAAACTCTTTCAGTTGATGAGTCATTCAAGGACTACGTATGTACTGAGATTCTGGAAGGAGAGAACAAGTACGATGCCGGGGAGCACGGTTTGCAGGAAGCGGAGAAAGGAGTCATATTTGCATCATTTCCTCCGGTCCTACATTTACACCTCATGAGATTTCAATATGACCCTCTAACAGATTGCTCTGTCAAGTTTAATGATAGGTAAGATTAATTCATTCCTACATCTCTTATTAGTGATTAAACACACTTTACTTACAAATGTATTTGATATTTGTTGTTTAATTCTACCAAATTCTTTTCGCAGGTTTGAATTTTATGAGCACATTAATTTGGATGCATACTTGCAAGAAAAACCTCCCACCCCCGCTGACTATACTCTCCACGCCGTCCTGGTCCACTCGGGGGACAACCACGGTGGACATTATGTGGTCTTCATCAATCCTAAAGGAGATGGCAAGGTAACTTTATATAATCCTAAAGTTAAGGGTGTTAAGATTTATTCATTAAATACGGATTTATTTTCACGTTACTCAAAATTTGGAATCCACATTTGTTAACATTGGATTTTAACCATTCACTGAAATCCTCTTCATGGTCTTCTCATTTCATCATACACATTGTTTACAATGGAGGTTCTACAGTAACTTGTTCTAACTCCAATGTTACCAATTTTGTATTTTAAATCATTTTTATTAATTATTTAACATTTGAAAAATAAAG